>JAUPFP010000060.1:0-297500 GCA_036925085.1 Brachycybe producta
TCACCTTTATTGAGGCCCGTTCATCTTCAGGATTCTGATGGAATGAGAGTTACCAAAATCTACAATCAACTACAGTACAAAAAAGTATCACGTGATAGTATACATAGTATCGAAGTGCGTATAAGCGATGTTTTTGGACGTAAAATTTTATTTACCAGTGGAGACGTAGTGATAGCCACAGTTCATTTTCGTCCGTGTTCTATTTTTCACAAATGAGGGTGCCTTACTATTGCGGATCAGCGACTGATCCGTGTTATAATTATTATAAACAAATTGGATCCTCTTTGCCCGTCTTCGTGGGATCTCAATATCAGCGGGGACACGGATTTTTTTCTTCGTTATATCGTTTCGTGATCCCTTTTTTGAAAAAAGGAGCCCTCTCAGCGAGTAAGCAGTTGTTAAAGTCCGGAACTAACGCCGTATCCGATATCGAAGCGGGGGAATCTTTCAAAAGTGCCTTAAAAAGGCGTGGAACGGAAGCTGGGCATGAATTTTTGAAGACTATGACAGGTGGAGCTAAGCGCCGGAAAACGACTAAAACATCTGGAAATAGAAGAGCCGCTGCCAGTACGAAGTGTACAGTGAAACGGAAAGCGTCGAAGAAGAAAGTTGCTACAAAAAGGAAAACCGCAGCAAAGAAAGCTTCGGGTAAAAAAAGAAAAACTAGCAATTTCGTGAATCTCCTATAAACATGAGCGGCTTTCTCATACATCATGACTCGGGGCCCGGGATGAGTTGTGAGTTGGATATTTTTACCGTGCCCGCGACGCAAACGAGTAATCGAGATGACTGCATTAAGGAATACCATCCCGTGAACAGTATCGAAGACCAAAATACGATAGAGTTCAATATCATGGGAAATGCCGATGAATACATAGATCCTTCTGATATATACCTGAATGTGAAGGCAAGAATCTTAAAAGCGGACGGGAAACCATTGGACACTACTTGCGAAGTCACGCCTATAAATGGGTTTTTTCACTCACTTTTTAGTGAAATTACGGTTACTCTCGGACATACGATTATTAGTTCCACCGATCACGATTACGGATATAAAGCTTATTTAACGACCCTTCTATGCAGCGAAAACATCGGGAATAAACCTTATTTATCTCTCGAGATGTTCTACAAAGACACCATCGCTGCCTTTAAAGATCGTAAACCATCCACCGCCGATCCGGCAGATGGATTAGCCCAGCGCTTCGAAAGATCAAAAGCGAGTGCTATTATGGATATGTGCGGACGTCTTCACGGAGATATTTTTCATCAGGGGCGGCTCTTACCTAATATGCTCGATCTCTCCATTAAATTAATTCGTCAAAAAGATGCCTTTTGTTTACTGAGGCCAGATAGTGACAAGAATGATTACAAAGTGGATATTAGATCTGCTACCCTCTATGTACGAAAAGTGATACCAAATCCATCTATCGTTAAAATGCATATTGAGCAGTCGTTGAAGTCTAATTTTATTTATCCCATCAATCGAATCAAATGCACTTCTTTCAGCGAACCTAGCGGTGGCCACGATATTAACATCAACATTTGTAATGGCATATTACCGAGTTTCGTTATGATCGGACTCGTTGATATTGATGCACCAGCTGGAAATTTAAAAAAGAATCCTTTTCATTTTCATTACAAGGACCTCAGTTTTCTCGAGCTACAGGTAGATGGTACCCAGTTTCCGGGAATACAATTCAGTCCAAATTTCAGTACGAAAGAATACGGTCATCTTTATCAGCAGCTATTTTCTGCGTGCTGCAAGTATTATGGCACAGACGGTCTAGATGTGACGTTCGAGGAATTTAAAAATGGCTATTCTCTTTATGCCTTCGATCTCACCAATGATCAAAGTGCTCTATCAGGATCCCATTTCAACTTGAGTAAAAACGGATCTTTACGTCTCAATATGAAATTTAAAAATCTATTGAACACAACGGTGAATGTCATCGTTTATTCCATCTACCAGTCCATCATCGAAGTGGATCATCATCGCAATGTTATCATAGATTATTAAAATGGATTCTAGTCAACTGGAATATTTATTATTTCATCATCCAGCCACGCATTTCGTATTTGCCGGTGTATTCGCACGGGACAAACTTCCTTTTAGAGTGAATCGTAAACTTTATATCGTTAATCTGGATGCGCAGTCGGAGCCTGGATCTCACTGGATCGCTATTTATTTCAATAATGGAATGGCTGAATATTTTGACAGTTACGGAATGAAGCCAATGACGGACGAGATAAATCAGTTCATCGCGAGAAACAGTTTCTCCTGGACTTACAATGCGCGTAGACTCCAACATTCAAGAATGGCCGTATGTGGCCAATATTGTATTTTCTATTCTATTTTAAGATCTTCTAATGTATCTATGAAGAGCATTGTTTCTGTATTTTATCGCCGCAATTATTTACGAAATGATAAAATTGTTCACGAATTTATTAATTATAGCCTAAAAAAATATTTACCACTGTATGCTTTTTAATCACAATTTTATTTAACCTTCACCATTTCAATACATGTGTTAATTATACTATTTATATAAAGTTAATATATTAAAACGGGTATATGTAACATAATGGAATGGATACATTTATGAATAAACATTTATAAGACAATATTGGTGAGTAATTATTTATTTTCCCGTAGAGCCAAAACCAAGTTCACCACGGGTGCTTGGGGGAAGTTCTCCCTCAACAAATTCTACATCGGGATATATTTTCTCAAAAATGATTTGCGCAATTCTTTATCCCGTTTTAATGACAATATCGTGACTTCCAAAGTTTATTAACATAACTTTAATAGGCCCCCTGTAGCTGGAATCAATGACTCCGGCCAAAACATCGAGTCCAAAATGAAGCGCGGGACCCGATCTCGGTGCGATTCTTCCATAACAATCATACGGCAAAGCGAGGATTAAGTCTGTTGCACAGAGCGCTATAGCTCCAGGTTTAATGGTGCAGTCCACCGTAGAAAACAAATCGTACCCGGCATCACCCTTGTTCATTTTCTTGGTGATAACACTCGTATCGCTTAATCTCTTAATCATTACGATAGGTTCTATAAGGAACAACAAATGATTTCATCTAAATTTTGTTTAAATTGAAAAATAGCCATAAGCGAGAGTAGTAATTCCATCATTTTCAATATAACGTTTATCATCGAATGCGGTAAGACTGATTTTGTTCACTTCTAGAGTGTAAATGTCGTGCATTTTAGACATGATTTGTCTTTGAATGACCCTATTCGGAATAGACTGATGCAAAGATTCAATGTACTTATCATGATTAAAGTGAGATTTAACGATCTGTTTCTTAATACCTTTCGCTTTACATTTATGCTTAAGGTTATTTAACAGTACGGAATGCATTTTAGATTTTAAGGCCACAAATTCCCAAATAGGTTCACCATTCATTTCATCTTTAAATTTGCCCATAACTTTTTTGTTTTTAAGAGAATGCAGAAAGTGACTTTTTGGATAGTCACTCGTATCCAAATGATACTGATAACGCTGCATGTCATGGTACAAATCTTTAGTTTGAATGTGCATGATGAAACTATCCGTATCAGTATACAATAATTTCAATCTATTTCCAGGATAATTTGATTTTAGAACATAATAATAAAATTCATACATAAACAACTTTGATATTTCTAGTACCGTAAAACCCGTATACAATGGTTTGTTAAAATAAATGGACCATTTTTTCATTTTAAAAACGGTGAGATTCTTGTTGATAATGTGAAATGAATCTAAATTTGCTTTGCTGAATAATTTTAGGCATCGTTCTTTTTCATTAACGAGTTCGGCATTAATTTTTTTTCTTTGATCTTCCATCGTTTTACCAAAAACTGCATTGTTCATTAATTTGAAAAAATCTTTTTCGAAATCATCTTTTGCCAACTTACGCATGGCGATGTTAAATTCTATATAGGGCTTTAACCACTTGCCTTGGGTAAAAGAAAGAACATGATGAATTTTGGTTAATTTCATCCCCAGGTTTAAGTAACATCGTAAATTTCTAGCGTGAATAACGTAATTTTTCTTATGATAAAGATTAGGGGCGAGTTTCTTTGCTTTGTAATTGTTTGGTTCTTTTCCTTTTACTTTTTTTAGAAGGTCTTTAGCATAAGGGGATAGCATATCGAGACGAATATCGAGTCTTTCTGGACAAAGAGGGTAGTCACTATGATCAAAATGTAACTCTGCTGGATAATTGAGATCCACTTCTAATATGTATCCTTCATTGCTATCTGGGTTAATGGAATGAATGCCGAAAGTTTCAATCTCATTCTTATCTAGCCAACGAAAATCTTTCATGGGCATGGGTTCGCACATTGCCGTAGCATACAAGGAATTGTAATCCCAATAGGCTATATAAGATTTAGGTTTAGAGGATTGTAATCATTTAGATAGGAATTGTTCGCTTTTGCGTATCTGTGGCTGGCGACAGAAACACCTCCGCGAATACCTCTTTCGATAAATAAGTGCATATCGTAATCCGTAAGTAGCTCCAACTCAACTTTAGTGTATTTCAAAGTGGCGGACCAAGCGTACATGGGCAAAGTGAAATAATGCGCGGGATCGAGGCCAAAACTTTTAAAAGAAATAGTTCGGAAATTTTCAAAAACATCCGCCAAAATGAGGCAATCGCTTCTTAAGTATATATCGTGATAATCACCTAAAGTTTGGCATCCGAATGTCTCCCATACTTTTCTTACATGCTCGTAATCTTTGTCAGAGATCACTTCTTCATTCAGTGTATTGTTGAAACAGACTTTATCCGGTATACCTACTGCATCAAATTTTGAATGACTGTCCAAATGTTCATAAGGAAAATATCCTTTTTGCGTCATGAGATCAATTTTTGCAGGGTCTTTGAAAAACCACTAAACGCAATTAAAATTTTCCTTAGGAAGATTTTGGGCGAGGGTTGCGAGTGGAGCGGATAAGAATTGAAAACTATCTAGGAACACGAGATCATCGATGATGAAGCTCGTATAGCGCTCAATATTCAAAGGAATAATGCTAATGGACTTTTCCGTTTTAATCCTACCTAGGGCTTTAACGATAAAATGTTCGTCGTACGAACGTAAACAATGAGCGAAACACGGCAAGTAAGAGCGGTCACGTAAAGTGGCATTACAACTGAAGCAAGCTGCACCCCTGTAATTGTTTCCCGGAAGATGGTGATCGTGATCTCTTACTTTGCCCGTAATAAACTCATTGAACTTCGTCTGACAAGCGTAGCAATGGGTGGCTTTCTGAAAGTTTTCCTCGTCTTCGTTCGTCATGACCATAGGCTCTATTGGGGCCGATTTCAACAATTCACTGGCTTTTTCTCTCAAGGCATTGACGAGTTCATAAGCGAGATGTTGGGACCTTTTACATTCGTGAGCGACAACCTTACCGTGATAATCAACGATAGCTTAAGAATAAGAGCAAGTTTCGTGTTTTTGGATAGTTTTGGTATAGGAAGTACTCGGATTTTGAGTCGGGCCACTCACTTTTTGGATGAGGCTTTCAAAATCAAAATAAGCTACATACGGGCAGCGCAAAGCCTTATGAAAATCGTTAAACTTTAAAATGCAATCCTCTTTGCTCGGTAAAAGAATTTTCGCCGATTTATGCTCTTCGCACATGGGGCGATGCCTTTCTAAAGCGCTTTCAACAGTAAACCCTTGACATCGGTAACAAAAAAATTTCATTTTAAATCCATCATGGCCCATTAATCGAGTGATATTTCGAATGAGAAAGTAATGTTTGTCATGAAGAAGGAGATTTATTTCTCTATTCGAGTTGGAACTACTTAACTGAAGAGGAACTATGTACTTATCGTAACCGAAAACGTTAATTTTGAGATTATTCGCAATTTCGAATTTTGAAATTTGGTTTAAGGCAACGGGGTAGTCAAGCATGGATGTATCGAGCGAGCCTTCTAATTTTTTATAGTGACTTATTCTATTGGGATGGTCGCCCCACGCTACCGGATGCAAATGAGCTAGTACACACCAGAAAAAACATTTGGCATCTTTCGATGTGATATTTAAAATAGATTTCTTATTTTTTAATGAAACGGGAAGTTTCTCCGAACATCCCCCTTTATACGGTCTGTAGTTACCAATTTTGATATCGATGTCTTCGATGGAATCGATCACCCAACCCGAACCTCTATTAATGAAAGCTTCTATCGCATTTAAGATCTGCATTTCACATTCTCGCAAGTACTGTTTTATTTCTGAACGATGCATAATAAGCTTCATATTACTACAAAAATAAGAATCGTTGGTTTCGTAAGTCATTATTGCTTCATTCTTTTCGTAAATGATTTTTGGCTTTATAAAATGAATGCGCAAACATAATTGAAATTTAAATCTCATTTTATTAGACCATCCCTCCAACAAATTCATCACATCATCATAGATATGTTGGAAATAGACTCTAGGGTCCTGAATATTAGACCCATTCATATGTTTTAAAGTAGCTAATAAGCCCCCAAACCCCGTTTTATGTATAACAAAAGCATCTGATAAAAATATGTCGTGAATATTATTTAAATGGGTTAACCATTCTGTTTTAGTATTAAATTGTGAATAACAAAGATTACATTTTTCCTTGGTAGACCCGATAACATGTGCATTTAGAAAATGCTCCCTTGAGTTATCCGGCTGTCCGCATATGAAACAATTCATTTTTGAAAATCAAATCCCAATTTACCCAATACAGTAGACACTTGATTAAGTTTGGTGATTAATCGGGAGTAAATATGGACCGGAATACAAGCCCCTTTCGTAAATTTGTTTTCTATACTATATTTGCGAATATCGATAAACCAACTCTCATTACTTTCGAGAATGCGTATCTTCCAATTGTCCTCGATGGGTATGGTTTCGTGAACTTTAAAGTCCGGCAACGTATTCTTTTCCTCCGATTTACTGAGCTGACGACCAAACCAATCTTTAATCATGTCTTCCGTTACAACAGTAGAGGGCCCTGCATCACTGGCCGTAGAGGGTCCTGCATCACTGGCCGCATTCGCTTTATGTTTTGCAGTTTGAGATCTCGGCGCTGCTTTCCTTTTTGTCTTTGGGCCAGTTACTTCAGTTTCTACCGACAAGTCTATCAACATGTTTCAGAATTTTTCTAAGAAAGGATATCGGCTACTTTGTGAAATTTGAAAATGTATATAGGGTCACGAAAAACACTAATGAAAATTCCTCATCAAATAAAATGGAGATGCTTGTTTCTAAAGTTCTTTTGGAGTATAATAAATACTCACCAATGATGTCCTTATTGTCCTGCATTATGTTGATTGCCCGTTGATGTTCAGCTTTTGAAGAACAAAGTGTTTTACAAAGTGACTCGCAGTTGACAAAAATAATAGAAGCCACAGTATTTTCAAAGTGTTGATTCTCGTTGAAAGTAGGATGATTCGTTGCCGATAGTCTTCGCTGAGGAAATTCAAAATTAAAGTTGATGTGTGATTTTTAGGATGAAAAGTTACCCTGAAAAGTTACCCCTAGTGGAATAGCATACAATGAAGACTCGTTAAAACAAAACAGCAATAATAAGTAGGCCAAGGTTAGGAAAGACGTCAATGCAATAGGCCAAATTAGTAACCAATGAAGACTCAAATAATAAAATGAAATACCAATAGTATCGAAGTAGATCGAGGTCACGAAAGAGGCAATGCAATAGGCCAAAATAGTAACCAATGAAGTCTCGGATAATAAAATGAAATACCAATAGTATCAAAGTAGGTCGAGGCCACGAAATACGTCATTGTAGTAAATAAAAAATAATGAGGCTGTGAAATATGACCATAAAAATAGTACAAAGTTTTTTTAAGATGTCGATGTAGTAAATAAAAAAATAATGAGGCTGTGAAAAATGACCATGGAAAAATACTATAAGGTTATGAAAGAATGAAAAAATAGCACGAATATCCTTGATTTTATAGTTTCTTTATTGTACTTAATAAAACTTGCTCTTGGTTGGACTTTTTGCTACTAACACTTTAATATGTAATAATGAAAATTGGAACAGCTGGTGGGGAAACAAGTAAAACTTGACTGAAGTGAGGCAACAAGACCTCAACACTAGTCTATGGAAGCATGGGTAATACAATTTCAACAATAGATAATTAGAAAGTATTTATAAGTGATTAAAATTCATTGTTCGTTTCAATGAACAATGAATTTTATTTTCATTTTTTAATTGTGTACAAAAAATAGCTCATTTTATAAACAAGAATTATTTAATAAAATAACATGGCATAAATGACACAAGTAGCCTTGGTTTCAGATTTGATTATAAAGCAGGAAATCACTAAGTTTAAAAACAATTTCTTTTTTTGCTATAAACACTATTTAAATGATGTTATTGTTTGTATTGTTAAATTTTTGCATGAAAGCTGGTCGGCCTTGCTCGCTATGCTTGAATGAATTATAGCTGATTGTTTTATTTCTGTTTATAATTATGGCTGCTACGCTTGAAGTCATTCTATGAGGTACTGAAAAAAGGAGGAAGTGGTGTAAACAATAGCTGCTACGCTTGAGAGGAAAAAAAAACAGACATTGGAATGTGGTGCTGAAAATGTTCCTCCTATAGTAGTCTATGGGAGAGTGGCCCAGAAATGTGGCCCAGTAATGTATTTTCCTATACTACTCACTTCAATGATGCAAACTTCAAACTGGTATAACTTTTGAAGCGTGCAGTGCACACTGGAATCGAAGACATCCCTGCATTCCAGGCTTTTTTAGGAATGCATCGAATCCAATATTTTCGTTCCCGCTCTTCTGGTCCACTTGCAATGAATTTTCGAAATTACAAATTCATGAGCAAGCATAGACACTTCAATGACGCCCACTTCGAACTGGTATAACTTTTGAAGCATGCAGTGCACACTGGAATCGAAGACTTCCCTGCATTCCAGGCTCTTCTGAGAATGCATCGAATCCATTATTTCCGTTCCCGCTATTCTGTTCCACTTGCAATGAATTTTCGAAATTACAAATCCATGAGCAAGCATAGATACTTCAATGACGCCCAATTCGAACTGGTATAACTTTTGAAGCGTGCAGTGCACATTGGAATTGAAGACATCCCTGCATTCCAGGCTTTTTTAGGAATGCATTGAATCCAATATTTTCGTTTCCGCTCTTCTGTTCCCCTTGCAATGAATTTTTGAAATTACAAATCCATGAGCAAGCAAAGATACTTCAATGACGCGCACTTCGAACTGGTATAACTTTTGAAGCGTGCAGTGCACACTTTAATCGAAGACATCCCTGCATTCCAGGATTTTCTGGGAATGCATCCAATCCAATATTTCTGTTCCCGCTCTTCTGGTTCACTTGCAATGAATTTTCGAAATTACAAATCCATGAGCAAGCATAGACATTTCATTGACCCCCACTTCGAACTGGTATAACTTTTGAAGCGTGCAATGCACACTGGAATCGAAGACATCCCTGCATTCCAGGCATTTCTGTAACTGCATCGAATCCAATATTTCCATTTCCGCTCTTTTGGTTTACTTGAAATGAAGTTTCGAAGTTACAAATCCATGAAAAAGCAAAGATACTTAAATGACGCCCACTTCGAAATGGTATAACTTTTGAAGCGTGCAGTGCACACTGGAATCGAAGACTTCCCTGCATTCCAGGCTCTTCTGGGAATGCATCGAATCCATTATTTCCGTTCCCGCTCTTCTGGTCCACTTGCAATGAATTTTCGAAATTACAAATTCATGAGCAAGCATAGACACTTCAATGACGCCCACTTCGAACTGGTATAACTTTTGAAGCGTGCAGTGCACACTGGAATCGAAGACTTCCCTGCATTCCAGGCTCTTCTGGGAATGCATCGAATCCATTATTTCCGTTCCCGCTCTTCTGGTCCACTTGCAATGAATTTTCAAAATTACAAATTCATGAGCAAGCATAGACACTTCTATAACGCCCACTTCGATCTGATATAACTTTTGAAGCGTGCAGTGCACACTGGAATCGAAGACATCCCTGAACAATAGGCTTTTTTGGGAATGCATCGAATCTAATATTTCTGTTCCCGCTCTTCTGGTTCAATTGCTATTAATTTTCGAAATTACAAATCCATAAGCAAGCATAGACACTTCAATGACGCCCACTTCGAACAGGTATAACTTTTGAAGCGTGCAGTGCACACTGGAATCGAAGACTTCCTGCATTCCAGGCTTTTCTGGAAATGCATCGAATCCAATATTTTCGTTCCCGCTCTTCTGGTCCACTTGCAATGAATTTTCGAAATTACAAATTCATGAGCAAGCATTGACACTTCAATGACGCACAATTCGAACTAGTATAACTTTTGAAGCGTGCTGTGCACACTGGAATCGAAGACAGCCCTACATTCCAGGCTTATCTGGGAATGCATCTAATCCAATATTTCTGTTCCCGTTCTTCTGGTTCACTTTTAATGAATTTTCGAAATTACAAATCCATGAGCAAGCATAGAGAACTTCAATGACGCACACTTCGAACTGGTATAACTTTTGAAGCGTGCATTGCACATTGGAATCGAAGACAACACTTCATTCCAGCCTTTTCTGGGAATGCATTGAATCTATTATTTCCGTTCCCGCTCTTCTGCTTCATTAGCAATGAATTTTCGAAGTTACAAATCCATGAGCAAGCATAGACACTTCATTGACCCCCACTTCGAACTGGTATAACTTTTGAAGCGTGCAATGCACACTGGAATCGAAGACATCCCTGCATTCCAGGCTTTTTAGGGAATGCACCGAATCCAATATTTCTGTTCCGGCCCTTCTGGTTCACTTGCAATGAATTTTCGAAATTACAAATCCATGAGCAAGCATAGAGAACTTCAATGACGCACACTTCGAACTAGTATAACTTTTGAAGCGTGCATTGCACATTGGAATCGAAGACAACACTGCATTCCAGCCTTTTCTGGGAATGCATCGAATCCATTATTTCCGTTCCCGCTCTTCTGGTTTACTTGAAATGAAGTTTCGAAATTAAAAATCCATGAGCAAGCATAGACACTTCAATGACGCCCCACTTCGAACTGGTATAACTTTTGAAGCGTGCAGTGCACACTGGAATCGAAGACATACCTGCATTCCAGGCTTTCCTGTGAAGGCATCGAATCCATTATTTCTGTTCCCGCTCTTCTGGTCCACTTGCAATGAATTTTCGAAATTACAAATTCATGAGCAAGCATAGACACTTCTATGACGCCCACTTCGAACTGGTATAATTTTTGAAGCGTGCAGTGCACACTGGAATCGAAGACATCCCTGCACAATAGGCTTTTTTTAGGAATGCATCGAATCTAATATTTCTGTTCCCGCTCTTCTGGTCCACTTGCAATGAATTTTCGAAATTACAAATTCATGAGCAAGCATAGACACTTCTATGACGCCCACTTCGAACTGGTGTAACTTTTGAAGCGTACAGTGCACAATGGAATCGAAGACATCCCTGCATTCCAGGATTTTCTGGGAATGCATCCAATAGAATATTTCTGTTCCCGCTCTTCTGGTTCACTTGCAATGAATTTTCGAAATTACAAATCCATGAGCAAGCATAGACACTTCATTGACCCCCACTTCGAAATGGTATAACTTTTGAAGCGTGCACTGCACACTGGAATCGAAGACATCCCTGCATTCCAGGCATTTTTGAAAATGCATCGAATCCAATATTTCTGTTTTCGCTCTTCTGGTTCACTTGCAATGAATTTTCGAAATTACAAATCCATGAGCAAGCAATGAGACTTCAATGACGAACACTTCGAACTGTTTTAACTTTTGAAGCGTGCAGCGCACACTGGAATCGAAGACATTTCTGCATTCCAGGCTTTTCTGGGAATGCATCGATTTCAATATTTCTTTTCCCGCTCTTCTGATTCACTTATAATGAGTTTTCGAAATTACAAATTCATGAGCAAGCATAGACACTTCAATGACGCCCACTTCGAACTGGTGTAACTTTTGAAGCGTACAGTGCACACTGGAATCGAAGACATCCCTGCATTCCAGGCTTTTTAGGGAATGCATCGAATCCAATATTTCTGTTCTGGCCCTTCTGGTTCACTTGCAATGAATTTTCGAAATTACAAATCCATGAGCAAGCATAGAGAACTTCAATGACGCACACTTCGAACTAGTATAACTTTTGAAGCGTGCATTGCACATTGGAATCGAAGACAACACTGCATTCCAGCCTTTTCTGGGAATGCATCGAATCCATTATTTCCGTTCCCGCTCTTCTGGTTTACTTGAAATGAAGTTTCGAAATTAAAAATCCATGAGCAAGCATAGACACTTCAATGACGCCCACTTCGAACTGGTATAACTTTTGAAGCGTGCAGTGCACACTGGAATCGAAGACATACCTGCATTCCAGGCTTTCCTGGGAAGGCATCGAATCCATTATTTCTGTTCCCGCTCTTCTGGTCCACTTGCAATGAATTTTCGAAATTACAAATTCATGAGCAAGCATAGACACTTCTATGACGCCCACTTCGAACTGGTATAATTTTTGAAGCGTGCAGTGCACACTGGAATCGAAGACATCCCTGCACAATAGGCTTTTTTTAGGAATGCATCGAATCTAATATTTCTGTTCCCGCTCTTCTGGTCCACTTGCAATGAATTTTCGAAATTACAAATTCATGAGCAAGCATAGACACTTCTATGACGCCCACTTCGAACTGGTGTAACTTTTGAAGCGTACAGTGCACAATGGAATCGAAGACATCCCTGCATTCCAGGATTTTCTGGGAATGCATCCAATAGAATATTTCTGTTCCCGCTCTTCTGGTTCACTTGCAATGAATTTTCGAAATTACAAATCCATGAGCAAGCATAGACACTTCATTGACCCCCACTTCGAAATGGTATAACTTTTGAAGCGTGCACTGCACACTGGAATCGAAGACATCCCTGCATTCCAGGCATTTTTGAAAATGCATCGAATCCAATATTTCTGTTTCCGCTCTTGTGGTTCACTTGCAATGAATTTTCGAAATTACAAATCCATGAGCAAGCAATGAGACTTCAATGACGAACACTTCGAACTGTTTTAACTTTTGAAGCGTGCAGCGCACACTGGAATCGAAGACATTTCTGCATTCCAGGCTTTTCTGGGAATGCATCGATTTCAATATTTCTTTTCCCGCTCTTCTGATTCACTTATAATGAGTTTTCGAAATTACAAATTCATGAGCAAGCATAGACACTTCAAGGACGCCCACTTCGAACTGGTGTAACTTTTGAAGCGTACAGTGCACACTGGAATCGAAGACATCCCTGCATTCCAGGCTTTTTATGGAATGCATCGAATCCAATATTTCTGTTCTGGCCCTTCTGGTTCACTTGCAATGAATTTTCGAAATTACAAATCCATGAGCAAGCATAGAGAACTTCAATGACGCACACTTCGAACTAGTATAACTTTTGAAGCGTGCATTGCACATTGGAATCGAAGACAACACTGCAATCCAGCCTTTTCTGGGTATGCATCGAATCCATTATTTCCGTTCCCGCTCTTCTGGTTTACTTGAAATGAAGTTTCGAAATTAAAAATCCATGAGCAAGCATAGACACTTCAATAACGCCCACTTCGAACTGGTATAACTTTTGAAGCGTGCAGTGCACACTGGAATCGAAGACATACCTGCATTCCAGGCTTTCCTGGAAAGGCATTGAATCTATTATTTCCGTTCCCGCTCTTCTGGTCCACTTGCAATGAATTTTCGAAATTACAAATTCATGAGCAAGCATAGACACTTCAATGACGCCCACTTCGAACTGGTGTTACTTTTGAAGCGTACAGTGCACACTGGAATCGAAGACATCAATGCATTCCAGGCTTTTTTGGGAATGCATCGAATATAATATTTCTGTTCCCGCCCTTCTGGTTCACTTGCAATGAATTTTCTAAATTACAAATCCATGAGCAAGCATAGACACTTCAATGACGCCCACTTCGAACTGGTATAACTTTTGAAGCGTGCAGTGCACACTGGAATCGAAGACTTCTCTGCATTCCAGGCTCTTCTGGGAATGCATCGAATCCATTATTTCCGTTCCCGCTCTTCTGGTCCACTTGCAATGAATTTTCGAAATTACAAATTCATGAGCAAGCATAGACACTTCTATGACGTCCACTTCGAACTGGTATAACTTTTGAAGCGTGCAGTGCACACTGGAATCGAAGACATCCCTGCATTCCAGGCATTTCAGGGAATGCATCGAATCCATTATTTCCATTCCCGCTCTTCTGCTTCACCTGCAATGAATTTTCGAAATTACAAATCCATGAGCAAGCATAGACACTTGAATGACGAACACTTCGAACTGGTGTAACTTTTGAAGCGTGCAGTGCACACTGGAATCAAAGACATCCCTGCATTCCAGTCTTGTCTGTGAATGCATCGAATCTAATATTTCCGTTCCCGCTCTTCTAGTTCACTTGCAATGAATTTTCGAAATTACAAATCCATGAGCAAGTATAGACACTTCAATGACGCCCACTTCGAACTGGTATAACTTTTGAAGCGTGCAGTGCACACTGGAATCAAAGACATAAATGAATTCCAGGCATTTCTGGAAATCCATCGAATCTAATATTTGTATTTCCGCTCTTAAGGTTCACTTGCAATGAATTTTCAAAATTACAAATCCATGTGCAAGCATAGACACTTCAATGACCCCCACTTCGAACTGGTGTAACTTTTGAAGCGTGCAGTGCACACTGGAATCGAAGACATCCCTGCATTCCAGGCATTTCAGGGAATGCATCGAATCCATTATTTCCATTCCCGCTCTTCTGCTTCACCTGCAATGAATTTTCGAAATTACAAATCCATGAGCAAGCATAGACACTTGAATGACGAACACTTCGAACTGATGTAACTTTTGAAGCGTGCAGTGCACACTGGAATCAAAGACATCCCTGCATTCCAGGTTTTATTGGGAATGCATCGAATCCAATATTTCCGTTTCCAATCTTCTGGTTCACTTGCAATGAATTTTTGAAATTACAAATCCATGAGCAAGCATTGAGACTTCAATGACACCCACTTCGAACTGGTGTAACTTTTGAAGCGTGCAGTGCACACTGGAATCGAAGACATCCCTGCATTCCACGTTTTTCCGTTAATGCATCGAATCCAATATTTCCTTTCCCGCTCTTCTGGTTCACTTGCAATGAATTTTCGAATTTACAAATCTATGAGCAAGCAATAGACACTTCAATGACGCCCACTTCGAACTGGTGTAACTTTTGAAGCGTGCAGTGCACACTGGAATCGAAGACATAAATGAATTCCAGGCATTTCTGGAAATCCATCGAATCTAATATTTGTATTTCCGCTCTTAAGGTTCACTTGCAATGAATTTTCAAAATTACAAATCCATGTGCAAGCATAGACACATCAATGACCCCCACTTCGAACTGGTGTAACTTTTGAAGCGTGCAGTGCACACTGGACTCGAAGACATCCCTGCATTCCAGGCTTTTCTGGAAATGCATCGAATCCAATATTTCCGTTCCCGCTCTTCTGGTTCACTTGCAATGAGTTTCCGAAATTACAAATCCATGAGCAAGCATAGACACTTCAATGACGCCCACTTCGAACTGGTATAACTTTTGAAGCGTGCAGTGCACACTGGAATCGAAGACATAAATAAATTCCAGGCATTTCTGGAAATCCATCGAATCTAATATTTGTATTTCCGCTCTTAAGGTTCACTTGCAATGAATTTTCAAAATTACAAATCCATGTGCAAGCATAGACACTTCAATGACCCCCACTTCGAACTGGTGTAACTTTTGAAGCGTGCAGTGCGCACTGGAATCGAAGACATCCCTGCATTTCAGGCATTTCAGGGAATGCATCGAATCCATTATTTCCATTCCCGCTCTTCTGGTTCACCTGCAATGAATTTTCGAAATTACAAATTCATGAGCAAGTATAGACACTTCAATGACGCCCACTTCGAACTGGTATAACTTTTGAAGCGTGCAGTGCACACTGGAATCGAAGACATAAATGAATTCCAGGCATTTCTGGAAATCCATCGAATCTAATATTTGTATTTCCGCTCTTAAGGTTCACTTGCAATGAATTTTCAAAATTACAAATCCATGTGCAAGCATAGACACATCAATGACCCCCACTTCGAACTGGTGTAACTTTTGAAGCGTGCAGTGCACACTGGACTCGAAGACATCCCTGCATTCCAGGCTTTTCTGGAAATGCATCGAATCCAATATTTCCGTTCCCGCTCTTCTGGTTCACTTGCAATGAGTTTCCGAAATTACAAATCCATGAGCAAGCATAGACACTTCAATGACGCCCACTTCGAACTGGTATAACTTTTGAAGCGTGCAGTGCACACTGGAATCGAAGACATAAATAAATTCCAGGCATTTCTGGAAATCCATCGAATCTAATATTTGTATTTCCGCTCTTAAGGTTCACTTGCAATGAATTTTCAAAATTACAAATCCATGTGCAAGCATAGACACTTCAATGACCCCCACTTCGAACTGGTGTAACTTTTGAAGCGTGCAGTGCGCACTGGAATCGAAGACATCCCTGCATTTCAGGCATTTCAGGGAATGCATCGAATCCATTATTTCCATTCCCGCTCTTCTGGTTCACCTGCAATGAATTTTCGAAATTACAAATTCATGAGCAAGTATAGACACTTCAATGACGCCCACTTCGAACTGGTATAACTTTTGAAGCGTGCAGTGCACACTGGAATCGAAGACATAAATGAATTCCAGGCATTTCTGGAAATCCATCGAATCTAATATTTGTATTTCCGCTCTTAAGGTTCACTTGCAATGAATTTTCAAAATTACAAATCCATGTGCAAGCATAGACACTTCAATGACCCCCACTTCGAACTGGTGTAACTTTTGAAGCGTGCAGTGCACACTGGAATCAAAGACATCCCTGCATTCCAGTCTTGTCTGTGAATGCATCGAATCTAATATTTCCGTTCCCGCTCTTCTAGTTCACTTGCAATGAATTTTCGAAATTACAAATCCATGAGCAAGTATAGACACTTCAATGACGCCCACTTCGAACTGGTATAACTTTTGAAGCGTGCAGTGCACACTGGAATCAAAGACATAAATGAATTCCAGGCATTTCTGGAAATCCATCGAATCTAATATTTGTATTTCCGCTCTTAAGGTTCACTTGCAATGAATTTTCAAAATTACAAATCCATGTGCAAGCATAGACACTTCAATGACCCCCACTTCGAACTGGTGTAACTTTTGAAGCGTGCAGTGCACACTGGAATCAAAGACATCCCTGCATTCCAGTCTTGTCTGTGAATGCATCGAATCTAATATTTCCGTTCCCGCTCTTCTAGTTCACTTGCAATGAATTTTCGAAATTACAAATCCATGAGCAAGTATAGACACTTCAATGACGCCCACTTCGAACTGGTATAACTTTTGAAGCGTGCAGTGCACACTGGAATCAAAGACATAAATGAATTCCAGGCATTTCTGGAAATCCATCGAATCTAATATTTGTATTTCCGCTCTTAAGGTTCACTTGCAATGAATTTTCAAAATTACAAATCCATGTGCAAGCATAGACACTTCAATGACCCCCACTTCGAACTGGTGTAACTTTTGAAGCGTGCAGTGCACACTGGAATCGAAGACATCCCTGCATTCCAGGCATTTCAGGGAATGCATCGAATCCATTATTTCCATTCCCGCTCTTCTGCTTCACCTGCAATGAATTTTCGAAATTACAAATCCATGAGCAAGCATAGACACTTGAATGACGAACACTTCGAACTGATGTAACTTTTGAAGCGTGCAGTGCACACTGGAATCAAAGACATCCCTGCATTCCAGGTTTTATTGGGAATGCATCGAATCCAATATTTCCGTTTCCAATCTTCTGGTTCACTTGCAATGAATTTTTGAAATTACAAATCCATGAGCAAGCATTGAGACTTCAATGACACCCACTTCGAACTGGTGTAACTTTTGAAGCGTGCAGTGCACACTGGAATCGAAGACATCCCTGCATTCCACGTTTTTCCGTTAATGCATCGAATCCAATATTTCCTTTCCCGCTCTTCTGGTTCACTTGCAATGAATTTTCGAATTTACAAATCTATGAGCAAGCAATAGACACTTCAATGACGCCCACTTCGAACTGGTGTAACTTTTGAAGCGTGCAGTGCACACTGGAATCGAAGACATAAATGAATTCCAGGCATTTCTGGAAATCCATCGAATCTAATATTTGTATTTCCGCTCTTAAGGTTCACTTGCAATGAATTTTCAAAATTACAAATCCATGTGCAAGCATAGACACATCAATGACCCCCACTTCGAACTGGTGTAACTTTTGAAGCGTGCAGTGCACACTGGACTCGAAGACATCCCTGAATTCCAGGCTTTTCTGGAAATGCATCGAATCCAATATTTCCGTTCCCGCTCTTCTGGTTCACTTGCAATGAGTTTCCGAAATTACAAATCCATGAGCAAGCATAGACACTTCAATGACGCCCACTTCGAACTGGTATAACTTTTGAAGCGTGCAGTGCACACTGGAATCGAAGACATAAATAAATTCCAGGCATTTCTGGAAATCCATCGAATCTAATATTTGTATTTCCGCTCTTAAGGTTCACTTGCAATGAATTTTCAAAATTACAAATCCATGTGCAAGCATAGACACTTCAATGACCCCCACTTCGAACTGGTGTAACTTTTGAAGCGTGCAGTGCGCACTGGAATCGAAGACATCCCTGCATTCCAGGCATTTCAGGGAATGAATCGAATCCATTATTTCCATTCCCGCTCTTCTGGTTCACCTGCAATGAATTTTCGAAATTACAAATCCATGAGCAAGTATAGACACTTCAATGACGCCCACTTCGAACTGGTATAACTTTTGAAGCGTGCAGTGCACACTGGAATCAAAGACATAAATGAATTCCAGGCATTTCTGGAAATCCATCGAATCTAATATTTGTATTTCCGCTCTTAAGGTTCACTTGCAATGAATTTTCAAAATTACAAATCCATGTGCAAGCATAGACACTTCAATGACCCCCACTTCGAACTGGTGTAACTTTTGAAGCGTGCAGTGCACACTGGAATCAAAGACATCCCTGCATTCCAGTCTTGTCTGTGAATGCATCGAATCTAATATTTCCGTTCCCGCTCTTCTAGTTCACTTGCAATGAATTTTCGAAATTACAAATCCATGAGCAAGTATAGACACTTCAATGACGCCCACTTCGAACTGGTATAACTTTTGAAGCGTGCAGTGCACACTGGAATCAAAGACATAAATGAATTCCAGGCATTTCTGGAAATCCATCGAATCTAATATTTGTATTTCCGCTCTTAAGGTTCACTTGCAATGAATTTTCAAAATTACAAATCCATGTGCAAGCATAGACACTTCAATGACCCCCACTTCGAACTGGTGTAACTTTTGAAGCGTGCAGTGCACACTGGAATCGAAGACATCCCTGCATTCCAGGCATTTCAGGGAATGCATCGAATCCATTATTTCCATTCCCGCTCTTCTGCTTCACCTGCAATGAATTTTCGAAATTACAAATCCATGAGCAAGCATAGACACTTGAATGACGAACACTTCGAACTGATGTAACTTTTGAAGCGTGCAGTGCACACTGGAATCAAAGACATCCCTGCATTCCAGGTTTTATTGGGAATGCATCGAATCCAATATTTCCGTTTCCAATCTTCTGGTTCACTTGCAATGAATTTTTGAAATTACAAATCCATGAGCAAGCATTGAGACTTCAATGACACCCACTTCGAACTGGTGTAACTTTTGAAGCGTGCAGTGCACACTGGAATCGAAGACATCCCTGCATTCCACGTTTTTCCGTTAATGCATCGAATCCAATATTTCCTTTCCCGCTCTTCTGGTTCACTTGCAATGAATTTTCGAATTTACAAATCTATGAGCAAGCAATAGACACTTCAATGACGCCCACTTCGAACTGGTGTAACTTTTGAAGCGTGCAGTGCACACTGGAATCGAAGACATAAATGAATTCCAGGCATTTCTGGAAATCCATCGAATCTAATATTTGTATTTCCGCTCTTAAGGTTCACTTGCAATGAATTTTCAAAATTACAAATCCATGTGCAAGCATAGACACATCAATGACCCCCACTTCGAACTGGTGTAACTTTTGAAGCGTGCAGTGCACACTGGACTCGAAGACATCCCTGAATTCCAGGCTTTTCTGGAAATGCATCGAATCCAATATTTCCGTTCCCGCTCTTCTGGTTCACTTGCAATGAGTTTCCGAAATTACAAATCCATGAGCAAGCATAGACACTTCAATGACGCCCACTTCGAACTGGTATAACTTTTGAAGCGTGCAGTGCACACTGGAATCGAAGACATAAATAAATTCCAGGCATTTCTGGAAATCCATCGAATCTAATATTTGTATTTCCGCTCTTAAGGTTCACTTGCAATGAATTTTCAAAATTACAAATCCATGTGCAAGCATAGACACTTCAATGACCCCCACTTCGAACTGGTGTAACTTTTGAAGCGTGCAGTGCGCACTGGAATCGAAGACATCCCTGCATTCCAGGCATTTCAGGGAATGAATCGAATCCATTATTTCCATTCCCGCTCTTCTGGTTCACCTGCAATGAATTTTCGAAATTACAAATTCATGAGCAAGTATAGACACTTCAATGACGCCCACTTCGAACTGGTATAACTTTTGAAGCGTGCAGTGCACACTGGAATCAAAGACATAAATGAATTCCAGGCATTTCTGGAAATCCATCGAATCTAATATTTGTATTTCCGCTCTTAAGGTTCACTTGCAATGAATTTTCAAAATTACAAATCCATGTGCAAGCATAGACACTTCAATGACCCCCACTTCGAACTGGTGTAACTTTTGAAGCGTGCAGTGCACACTGAAATCGAAGACATCCCTACATTCAAGGCATTTCAGGGAATGCATCGAATCCATTATTTCCAATCCCGCTCTTCTGGTTCACCTGCAATGAGTTTTTGAAATTACAAATCCATGAGCAAGCATAGACACTTGAATGACGAACACTTCGAACTGGTGTAACTTTTGAAGCGTGCAGTGCACACTGGAATCAAAGACATCCCTGCATTCCAGTCTTGTCTGTGAATGCATCGAATCTAATATTTCCGTTCCCGCTCTTCTAGTTCACTTGCAATGAATTTTCGAAATTACAAATCCATGAGCAAGTATAGACACTTCAATGACGCCCACTTCGAACTGGTATAACTTTTGAAGCGTGCAGTGCACACTGGAATCAAAGACATAAATGAATTCCAGGCATTTCTGGAAATCCATCGAATCTAATATTTGTATTTCCGCTCTTAAGGTTCACTTGCAATGAATTTTCAAAATTACAAATCCATGTGCAAGCATAGACACTTCAATGACCCCCACTTCGAACTGGTGTAACTTTTGAAGCGTGCAGTGCACATTGGAATCGAAGACATCCCTGCATTGCAGGCATTTCAGGGAATGCATCGAATCCATTATTTCCATTCCCGCTCTTCTGGTTCACCTGCAATGAATTTTCGAAATTACAAATCCATGAGCAAGCATAGACACTTCAATGACGCCCACTTCGAACTGGTATAACTTTTGAAGCGTGCAGTGCACACTGGAATCGAAGACATAAATAAATTCCAGGCATTTCTGGAAATCCATCGAATCTAATATTTGTATTTCCGCTCTTAAGGTTCACTTGCAATGAATTTTCAAAATTACAAATCCATGTGCAAGCATAGACACTTCAATGACCCCCACTTCGAACTGGTGTAACTTTTGAAGCGTGCAGTGCGCACTGGAATCGAAGACATCCCTGCATTCCAGGCATTTCAGGGAATGAATCGAATCCATTATTTCCATTCCCGCTCTTCTGGTTCACCTGCAATGAATTTTCGAAATTACAAATTCATGAGCAAGTATAGACACTTCAATGACGCCCACTTCGAACTGGTATAACTTTTGAAGCGTGCAGTGCACACTGGAATCAAAGACATAAATGAATTCCAGGCATTTCTGGAAATCCATCGAATCTAATATTTGTATTTCCGCTCTTAAGGTTCACTTGCAATGAATTTTCAAAATTACAAATCCATGTGCAAGCATAGACACTTCAATGACCCCCACTTCGAACTGGTGTAACTTTTGAAGCGTGCAGTGCACACTGAAATCGAAGACATCCCTACATTCAAGGCATTTCAGGGAATGCATCGAATCCATTATTTCCATTCCCGCTCTTCTGGTTCACCTGCAATGAGTTTTTGAAATTACAAATCCATGAGCAAGCATAGACACTTGAATGACGAACACTTCGAACTGGTGTAACTTTTGAAGCGTGCAGTGCACACTGGAATCAAAGACATCCCTGCATTCCAGTCTTGTCTGTGAATGCATCGAATCTAATATTTCCGTTCCCGCTCTTCTAGTTCACTTGCAATGAATTTTCGAAATTACAAATCCATGAGCAAGTATAGACACTTCAATGACGCCCACTTCGAACTGGTATAACTTTTGAAGCGTGCAGTGCACACTGGAATCAAAGACATAAATGAATTCCAGGCATTTCTGGAAATCCATCGAATCTAATATTTGTATTTCCGCTCTTAAGGTTCACTTGCAATGAATTTTCAAAATTACAAATCCATGTGCAAGCATAGACACTTCAATGACCCCCACTTCGAACTGGTGTAACTTTTGAAGCGTGCAGTGCACATTGGAATCGAAGACATCCCTGCATTGCAGGCATTTCAGGGAATGCATCGAATCCATTATTTCCATTCCCGCTCTTCTGGTTCACCTGCAATGAATTTTCGAAATTACAAATCCATGAGCAAGCATAGACACTTCAATGACGCCCACTTCGAACTGGTATAACTTTTGAAGCGTGCAGTGCACACTGGAATCAAAGACATAAATGAATTCCAGGCATTTCTGGAAATCCATCGAATCTAATATTTGTATTTCCGCTCTTAAGGTTCACTTGCAATGAATTTTCAAAATTACAAATCCATGTGCAAGCATAGACACTTCAATGACCCCCACTTCGAACTGGTGTAACTTTTGAAGCGTGCAGTGCACACTGAAATCGAAGACATCCCTGCATTCAAGGCATTTCAGGGAATGCATCGAATCCATTATTTCCATTCCCGCTCTTCTGGTTCACCTGCAATGAATTTTCGAAATTACAAATCCATGAGCAAGCATAGACACTTGAATGACGAACACTTCGAACTGGTGTAACTTTTGAAGCGTGCAGTGCACACTGGAATCAAAGACATCCCTGCATTCCAGTCTTGTCTGTGAATGCATCGAATCTAATATTTCCGTTCCCGCTCTTCTAGTTCACTTGCAATGAATTTTCGAAATTACAAATCCATGAGCAAGTATAGACACTTCAATGACGCCCACTTCGAACTGGTATAACTTTTGAAGCGTGCAGTGCACACTGGAATCAAAGACATAAATGAATTCCAGGCATTTCTGGAAATCCATCGAATCTAATATTTGTATTTCCGCTCTTAAGGTTCACTTGCAATGAATTTTCAAAATTACAAATCCATGTGCAAGCATAGACACTTCAATGACCCCCACTTCGAACTGGTGTAACTTTTGAAGCGTGCAGTGCACATTGGAATCGAAGACATCCCTGCATTGCAGGCATTTCAGGGAATGCATCGAATCCATTATTTCCATTCCCGCTCTTCTGGTTCACCTGCAATGAATTTTCGAAATTACAAATCCATGAGCAAGCATAGACACTTCAATGACGCCCACGTCGAACTGGTGTAACTTTTGAAGCGTGCAGTGCACACTGGATTCGAAGACATCCCTGCATTCCAGGCTTGTCTGTGAATGCATCGAATCTAATGTGGTGATCTGCAGTTATTCATTTTCTCTTTTAAAACCGTTTTCATTAACTTCGTGCATGACCGTGCATGTTTACAACCACGCACACATTATTTAGTGTAAATATTATTATATCTTAACTTATAGTTTATCTACATTATGATTATCTTGTTTAGATTGTTTTTGACAATGTGTTTTCTGGTTGTGTATAATTTCATGTACTTTGCAATTCATTATCATGTACCAATTATTGTATATGTAAAGCATCCACGTTCACCACTACAGTAATGGTCAGTAACCCTCCACGTTCACCACTACAGCAATGGTCACTAACCCTCCATATCCTACCAGCCTTCTCATTGCAAAGGCAGTGCTTACGGGCAAATTTGGGGTGCCTTCAGCAGCTCTATCGATGTGGACAGTTTGTCTTGCTAGTCATCTAACTGTCACGTTGAACCCCAGTGTTCCTCTGGATCATAAACAGACACTTGGTCATTTGGACCAGCTTAGGTGTTGTTCTGCAGGTTTCGACCTCAGGCAATTCCTCTGGCAACTCTAGTGGTGGACCTTATGGTCGATGCAAGTAAATAAATTGATGCAGCAAATAAATAAAGCCATTCAAATGCAATTTGCAGTGTTTGTGTTGAGATTATTCAATATTCAATTTATTAATAAAGTTGTGCAATAATCACAACAGTTGTGTGTAATCAAAACCACAACACTAATATTTCCGTTCCCGCTCTTCTAGTTCACTTGCAATGAATTTTCGAAATTACAAATCCATGAGCAAGTATAGACACTTCAATGACGCCCACTTCGAACTGGTGTAACTTTTGAAGCGTGCAGTGCACACTGGATTCGAAGACATCCCTGCATTCCAGGCTTGTCTGTGAATGCATCGAATCTAATATTCCGTTCCCGCTCTTCTAGTTCACTTGCAATGAATTTTCGAAATTACAAATCCATGAGCAAGTATAGACACTTCAATGACGCCCACTTCGAACTGGTATAACTTTTGAAGCGTGCAGTGCACACTGGAATCGAAGACATAAATGAATTCCAGGCATTTCTGGAAATCCATCGAATCTAATATTTGTATTTCCGCTCTTAAGGTTCACTTGCAATGAATTTTCAAAATTACAAATCCATGTGCAAGCATAGACACTTCAATGACCCCCACTTCGAACTGGTGTAACTTTTGAAGCGTGCAGTGCACACTGGAATCAAAGACATCCCTGCATTCCAGTCTTGTCTGTGAATGCATCGAATCTAATATTTCCGTTCCCGTTCTTCTAGTTCACTTGCAATGAATTTTCGAAATTACAAATCCATGAGCAAGTATAGACACTTCAATGACGCCCACTTCGAACTGGTATAACTTTTGAAGCGTGCAGTGCACACTGGAATCAAAGACATAAATGAATTCCAGGCATTTCTGGAAATCCATCGAATCTAATATTTGTACTTCCGCTCTTAAGGTTCACTTGCAATGAATTTTCAAAATTACAAATCCATGTGCAAGCATAGACACTTCAATGACCCCCACTTCGAACTGGTGTAACTTTTGAAGCGTGCAGTGCACACTGAAATCGAAGACATCCCTGCATTCAAGGCATTTCAGGGAATGCATCGAATCCATTATTTCC
The DNA here is from genome assembly GCA_036925085.1 of Brachycybe producta. Classification (NCBI taxonomy): domain Eukaryota; kingdom Metazoa; phylum Arthropoda; class Diplopoda; order Playtdesmida; family Andrognathidae; genus Brachycybe; species Brachycybe producta. The sequence continues at coordinate 25,608 of JAUPFP010000060.1, forward strand.
ATTCCCGCTCTTCTGGTTCACCTGCAATGAATTTTCGAAATTACAAATCCATGAGCAAGCATAGACACTTGAATGACGAACACTTCGAACTGGTGTAACTTTTGAAGCGTGCAGTGCACACTGGAATCAAAGACATCCCTGCATTCCAGTCTTGTCTGTGAATGCATCGAATCTAATATTTCCGTTCCCGCTCTTCTAGTTCACTTGCAATGAATTTTCGAAATTACAAATCCATGAGCAAGTAGAGACACTTCAATGACGCCCACTTCGAACTGGTATAACTTTTGAAGCGTGCAGTGCACACTGGAATCAAAGACATAAATGAATTCCAGGCATTTCTGGAAATCCATCGAATCTAATATTTGTATTTCCGCTCTTAAGGTTCACCTGCAATGAATTTTCAAAATTACAAATCCATGTGCAAGCATAGACACTTCAATGACCCCCACTTCGAACTGGTGTAACTTTTGAAGCGTGCAGTGCACATTGGAATCGAAGACATCCCTGCATTGCAGGCATTTCAGGGAATGCATCGAATCCATTATTTCCATTCCCGCTCTTCTGGTTCACCTGCAATGAATTTTCGAAATTACAAATCCATGAGCAAGCATAGACACTTCAATGACGCCCACGTCGAACTGGTGTAACTTTTGAAGCGTGCAGTGCACACTGGATTCGAAGACATCCCTGCATTCCAGGCTTGTCTGTGAATGCATCGAATCTAATTTGGTGATCTGCAGTTATTCATTTTCTCTTTTAAAACCGTTTTCATTAACTTCGTGCATGACCGTGCATGTTTACAACCACGCACACATTATTTAGTGTAAATATTATTATATCTTAACTTATAGTTTATCTACGTTATGATTATCTTGTTTAGATTGTTTTTGACAATGTGTTTTCTGGTTGTGTATAATTTCATGTACTTTGCAATTCATTATCATGTACCAATTATTGTATATGTAAAGCATCCACGTTCACCACTACAGTAATGGTCAGTAACCCTCCACGTTCACCACTACAGCAATGGTCACTAACCCTCCATATCCTACCAGCCTTCTCATTGCAAAGGCAGTGCTTACGGGCAAATTTGGGGTGCCTTCAGCAGCTGTATCGATGTGGACAGTTTGTCTTGCTAGTCATCTAACTGTCACGTTGAACCCCAGTGTTCCTCTGGATCATAAACAGACACTTGGTCATTTGGACCAGCTTAGGTGTTCTTCTGCAGGTTTCGACCTCAGGCAATTCCTCTGGCAACTCTAGTGGTGGACCTCATGGTCGAAGCAAGTAAATAAATTGATGCAGCAAATAAATAAAGCCATTCAAATGCAATTTGCAGTGTTCGTGTTGAGATTTATTAATAAAGTTGTGCAATAATCACAACAGTTGTGTGTAATCAAAACCACAACACTAATATTTCCGTTCCCGCTCTTCTAGTTCACTTGCAATGAATTTTCGAAATTACAAATCCATGTGCAAGCATAGACACTTCAATGACGCCCACTTCGAACTGGTGTAACTTTTGAAGCGTGCAGTGCACACTGGATTCGAAGACATCCCTGCATTCCAGGCTGTTTTGGGAATGCACCGAATCCAATATTTCCGTTCCCGCTCTTCTGGTTCACCTGCAATGAATTTTCGAATTTACAAATCCATGAGCAAGCATAGACACTTTAATGACGCCCACTTCGAACTGGTGTAACTTTTGAAGCATGCAGTGCACACTGGAATTGAAGACATCCCTGCATTCCAGTCTTTTCCGTTAATGCATCGAATCCAATATTTCCGTTCCCGCTCTTCTGGTTCACTTGCAATGAATTATGGAAATTACAAATCCATGAGCAAGAATAGACACTTGAATGACGAACACTTCGAACTGGTGTAACTTTTGAAGCGTGCAGTGCACACTGGAATCAAAGACATCCCTGCATTCCAGGTTTTATTGGGAATGCATCGAATCCAATATTTCCGTTTCCAATCTTCTGGTTCACTTGCAATGAATTTTTGAAATTATAAATCCATGAGCAAGCATTGAGACTTCAATGACACCCACTTTGAACTGGTGTAACTTTTGAAGCGTGCAGTGCACACTGGAATCGAAGACATCCCTGCATTCCACGTTTTTCCGTTAATGCATCGAATCCAATATTTCCGTTCCCGCTCTTCTGGTTCACTTGCAATGAATTTTCGAAATTACAAATCCATGAGCAAGCATAGACACTTCATTGACCCCCACTTCGAAATGGTATAACTTTTGAAGCGTGCACTGCACACTGGAATCGAAGACATCCCTGCATTCCAGGCTTTTTTGAAAATGCATCGAATCCAATATTTCCATTCCCGCTCTTCTGGTTCACTTGCAATGAATTTTCGAATTTACAAATCTATGAGCAAGCAATAGACACTTCAATGACGCCCACTTCGAACTGGTGTAACTTTTGAAGCGTGCAGTGCACACTGGAATCGAAGACATAAATGAATTCCAGGCATTTCTGGAAATCCATCGAATCTAATATTTGTATTTCCGCTCTTAAGGTTCACTTGCAATGAATTTTCAAAATTACAAATCCATGTGCAAGCATAGACACATCAATGACCCCCACTTCGAACTGGTGTAACTTTTGAAGCGTGCAGTGCACACTGGACTCGAAGACATCCCTGCATTCCAGGCTTTTCTGGAAATGCATCGAATACAATATTTCCGTTCCCGCTCTTCTGGTTCACTTGCAATGAATTTTCAAAATTACAAATCCATGTGCAAGCATAGACACTTCAATGACCCCCACTTCGAACTGGTGTAACTTTTGAAGCGTGCAGTGCACACTGGAATCGAAGACATCCCTGCATTCCAGGCATTTCAGGGAATGCATCGAATCCATTATTTCCATTCCCGCTCTTCTGGTTCACCTGCAATGAATTTTCGAAATTACAAATCCATGAGCAAGCATAGACACTTCAATGACGCCCACTTCGAACTGGTGTAACTTTTGAAGCGTGCAGTGCACAATGGATTCGAAGACATCCCTGCATTCCAGGCTTGTCTGTGAATGCATCGAATCTAATATTTCCGTTCCCGCTCTTCTAGTTCACTTGCAATGAATTTTCGAAATTACAAATCCATGAGCAAGTATAGACACTTCAATGACGCCCACTTCGAACTGGTATAACTTTTGAAGCGTGCAGTGCACACTGGAATCGAAGACATAAATGAATTCCAGGCATTTCTGGAAATCCATCGAATCTAATATTTGTATTTCCGCTTTTAAGGTTCACTTGCAATGAATTTTCAAAATTACAAATCCATGTGCAAGCATAGACACTTCAATGACCCCCACTTCGAACTGGTGTAACTTTTGAAGCGTGCAGTGCACACTGGAATCAAAGACATCCCTGCATTCCAGGTTTTATTGGGAATGCATCGAATCCAATATTTCCGTTTCCAATCTTCTGGTTCACTTGCAATGAATTTTTGAAATTACAAATCCATGAGCAAGCATAGACACTTCAATGACCCCCACTTCGAACTGGTGTAACTTTTGAAGCGTGCAGTGCACACTGAAATCGAAGACATCCCTGCATTCAAGGCATTTCAGGGAATGCATCGAATCCATTATTTCCATTCCCGCTCTTCTGGTTCACCTGCAATGAATTTTCGAAATTACAAATCCATGAGCAAGCATAGACACTTGAATGACGAACACTTCGAACTGGTGTAACTTTTGAAGCGTGCAGTGCACACTGGAATCAAAGACATCCCTGCATTCCAGTCTTGTCTGTGAATGCATCGAATCTAATATTTCCGTTCCCGCTCTTCTAGTTCACTTGCAATGAATTTTCGAAATTACAAATCCATGAGCAAGTATAGACACTTCAATGACGCCCACTTCGAACTGGTATAACTTTTGAAGCGTGCAGTGCACACTGGAATCAAAGACATAAATGAATTCCAGGCATTTCTGGAAATCCATCAAATCTAATATTTGTATTTCCGCTCTTAAGGTTCACTTGCAATGAATTTACAAAATTACAAATCCATGTGCAAGCATAGACACATCAATGACCCCCACTTCGAACTGGTGTAACTTTTGAAGCGTGCAGTGCACACTGGACTCGAAGACATCCCTGCATTCCAGTCTTTTCCGTTAATGCATCGAATCCAATATTTCCGTTCCCGCTCTTCTGGTTCACTTGCAATGAATTTTCAAAATTACAAATCCATGTGCAAGCATAGACACTTGAATGACGAACACTTCGAACTGGTGTAACTTTTGAAGCGTGCAGTGCACACTGGAATCGAAGACATCCCTGCATTCCAGGCATTTCAGGGAATGCATCGAATCCATTATTTCCATTCCCGCTCTTCTGCTTCACCTGCAATGAATTTTCGAAATTACAAATCCATGAGCAAGCATAGACACTTGAATGACGAACACTTCGAACTGATGTAACTTTTGAAGCGTGCAGTGCACACTGGAATCAAAGACATCCCTGCATTCCAGGTTTTATTGGGAATGCATCGAATCCAATATTTCCGTTTCCAATCTTCTGGTTCACTTGCAATGAATTTTTGAAATTACAAATCCATGAGCAAGCATTGAGACTTCAATGACACCCACTTCGAACTGGTGTAACTTTTGAAGCGTGCAGTGCACACTGGAATCGAAGACATCCCTGCATTCAAGGCATTTCAGGGAATGCATCGAATCCATTATTTCCATTCCCGCTCTTCTGGTTCACCTGCAATGAATTTTCGAAATTACAAATCCATGAGCAAGCATAGACACTTGAATGACGAACACTTCGAACTGGTGTAACTTTTGAAGCGTGCAGTGCACACTGGAATCAAAGACATCCCTGCATTCCAGTCTTGTCTGTGAATGCATCGAATCTAATATTTCCGTTCCCGCTCTTCTAGTTCACTTGCAATGAATTTTCGAAATTACAAATCCATGAGCAAGTATAGACACTTCAATGACGCCCACTTCGAACTGGTATAACTTTTGAAGCGTGCAGTGCACACTGGAATCAAAGACATAAATGAATTCCAGGCATTTCTGGAAATCCATCAAATCTAATATTTGTATTTCCGCTCTTAAGGTTCACTTGCAATGAATTTACAAAATTACAAATCCATGTGCAAGCATAGACACATCAATGACCCCCACTTCGAACTGGTGTAACTTTTGAAGCGTGCAGTGCACACTGGACTCGAAGACATCCCTGCATTCCAGTCTTTTCCGTTAATGCATCGAATCCAATATTTCCGTTCCCGCTCTTCTGGTTCACTTGCAATGAATTTTCAAAATTACAAATCCATGTGCAAGCATAGACACTTGAATGACGAACACTTCGAACTGGTGTAACTTTTGAAGCGTGCAGTGCACACTGGAATCGAAGACATCCCTGCATTCCAGGCATTTCAGGGAATGCATCGAATCCATTATTTCCATTCCCGCTCTTCTGCTTCACCTGCAATGAATTTTCGAAATTACAAATCCATGAGCAAGCATAGACACTTGAATGACGAACACTTCGAACTGATGTAACTTTTGAAGCGTGCAGTGCACACTGGAATCAAAGACATCCCTGCATTCCAGGTTTTATTGGGAATGCATCGAATCCAATATTTCCGTTTCCAATCTTCTGGTTCACTTGCAATGAATTTTTGAAATTACAAATCCATGAGCAAGCATTGAGACTTCAATGACACCCACTTCGAACTGGTGTAACTTTTGAAGCGTGCAGTGCACACTGGAATCGAAGACATCCCTGCATTCCACGTATTTCCGTTAATGCATCGAATCCAATATTTCCTTTCCCGCTCTTCTGGTTTACTTGCAATGAATTTTCGAATTTACAAATCTATGAGCAAGCAATAGACACTTCAATGACGCCCACTTCGAACTGGTGTAACTTTTGAAGCGTGCAGTGCACACTGGAATCGAAGACATAAATGAATTCCAGGCATTTCTGGAAATCCATCGAATCTAATATTTGTATTTCCGCTCTTAAGGTTCACTTGCAATGAATTTTCAAAATTACAAATCCATGTGCAAGCATAGACACATCAATGACCCCCACTTCGAACTGGTGTAACTTTTGAAGCGTGCAGTGCACACTGAAATCGAAGACATCCCTGCATTCAAGGCATTTCAGGGAATGCATCGAATCCATTATTTCCATTCCCGCTCTTCTGGTTCACCTGCAATGAATTTTCGAAATTACAAATCCATGAGCAAGCATAGACACTTCAATGACGCCCACTTCGAACTGGTATAACTTTTGAAGCGTGCAGTGCACACTGGAATCGAAGACATAAATGAATTCCAGGCATTTCTGGAAATCCATCGAATCTAATATTTGTATTTCCGCTCTTAAGGTTCACTTGCAATGAATTTTCAAAATTACAAATCCATGTGCAAGCATAGACACTTCAATGACCCCCACTTCGAACTGGTGTAACTTTTGAAGCGTGCAGTGCACACTGGAATCAAAGACATCCCTGCATTCCAGTCTTGTCTGTGAATGCATCGAATCTAATATTTCCGTTCCCGTTCTTCTAGTTCACTTGCAATGAATTTTCGAAATTACAAATCCATGAGCAAGTATAGACACTTCAATGACGCCCACTTCGAACTGGTATAACTTTTGAAGCGTGCAGTGCACACTGGAATCAAAGACATAAATGAATTCCAGGCATTTCTGGAAATCCATCGAATCTAATATTTGTACTTCCGCTCTTAAGGTTCACTTGCAATGAATTTTCAAAATTACAAATCCATGTGCAAGCATAGACACTTCAATGACCCCCACTTCGAACTGGTGTAACTTTTGAAGCGTGCAGTGCACACTGAAATCGAAGACATCCCTGCATTCAAGGCATTTCAGGGAATGCATCGAATCCATTATTTCCATTCCCGCTCTTCTGGTTCACCTGCAATGAATTTTCGAAATTACAAATCCATGAGCAAGCATAGACACTTGAATGACGAACACTTCGAACTGGTGTAACTTTTGAAGCGTGCAGTGCACACTGGAATCAAAGACATCCCTGCATTCCAGTCTTGTCTGTGAATGCATCGAATCTAATATTTCCGTTCCCGCTCTTCTAGTTCACTTGCAATGAATTTTCGAAATTACAAATCCATGAGCAAGTAGAGACACTTCAATGACGCCCACTTCGAACTGGTATAACTTTTGAAGCGTGCAGTGCACACTGGAATCAAAGACATAAATGAATTCCAGGCATTTCTGGAAATCCATCGAATCTAATATTTGTATTTCCGCTCTTAAGGTTCACCTGCAATGAATTTTCAAAATTACAAATCCATGTGCAAGCATAGACACTTCAATGACCCCCACTTCGAACTGGTGTAACTTTTGAAGCGTGCAGTGCACATTGGAATCGAAGACATCCCTGCATTGCAGGCATTTCAGGGAATGCATCGAATCCATTATTTCCATTCCCGCTCTTCTGGTTCACCTGCAATGAATTTTCGAAATTACAAATCCATGAGCAAGCATAGACACTTCAATGACGCCCACGTCGAACTGGTGTAACTTTTGAAGCGTGCAGTGCACACTGGATTCGAAGACATCCCTGCATTCCAGGCTTGTCTGTGAATGCATCGAATCTAATTTGGTGATCTGCAGTTATTCATTTTCTCTTTTAAAACCGTTTTCATTAACTTCGTGCATGACCGTGCATGTTTACAACCACGCACACATTATTTAGTGTAAATATTATTATATCTTAACTTATAGTTTATCTACGTTATGATTATCTTGTTTAGATTGTTTTTGACAATGTGTTTTCTGGTTGTGTATAATTTCATGTACTTTGCAATTCATTATCATGTACCAATTATTGTATATGTAAAGCATCCACGTTCACCACTACAGTAATGGTCAGTAACCCTCCACGTTCACCACTACAGCAATGGTCACTAACCCTCCATATCCTACCAGCCTTCTCATTGCAAAGGCAGTGCTTACGGGCAAATTTGGGGTGCCTTCAGCAGCTGTATCGATGTGGACAGTTTGTCTTGCTAGTCATCTAACTGTCACGTTGAACCCCAGTGTTCCTCTGGATCATAAACAGACACTTGGTCATTTGGACCAGCTTAGGTGTTCTTCTGCAGGTTTCGACCTCAGGCAATTCCTCTGGCAACTCTAGTGGTGGACCTCATGGTCGAAGCAAGTAAATAAATTGATGCAGCAAATAAATAAAGCCATTCAAATGCAATTTGCAGTGTTCGTGTTGAGATTATTCAATATTCAATTTATTAATAAAGTTGTGCAATAATCACAACAGTTGTGTGTAATCAAAACCACAACACTAATATTTCCGTTCCCGCTCTTCTAGTTCACTTGCAATGAATTTTCGAAATTACAAATCCATGTGCAAGCATAGACACTTCAATGACGCCCACTTCGAACTGGTGTAACTTTTGAAGCGTGCAGTGCACACTGGATTCGAAGACATCCCTGCATTCCAGGCTGTTTTGGGAATGCACCGAATCCAATATTTCCGTTCCCGCTCTTCTGGTTCACCTGCAATGAATTTTCGAATTTACAAATCCATGAGCAAGCATAGACACTTTAATGACGCCCACTTCGAACTGGTGTAACTTTTGAAGCATGCAGTGCACACTGGAATTGAAGACATCCCTGCATTCCAGTCTTTTCCGTTAATGCATCGAATCCAATATTTCCGTTCCCGCTCTTCTGGTTCACTTGCAATGAATTATGGAAATTACAAATCCATGAGCAAGAATAGACACTTGAATGACGAACACTTCGAACTGGTGTAACTTTTGAAGCGTGCAGTGCACACTGGAATCAAAGACATCCCTGCATTCCAGGTTTTATTGGGAATGCATCGAATCCAATATTTCCGTTTCCAATCTTCTGGTTCACTTGCAATGAATTTTTGAAATTATAAATCCATGAGCAAGCATTGAGACTTCAATGACACCCACTTTGAACTGGTGTAACTTTTGAAGCGTGCAGTGCACACTGGAATCGAAGACATCCCTGCATTCCACGTTTTTCCGTTAATGCATCGAATCCAATATTTCCGTTCCCGCTCTTCTGGTTCACTTGCAATGAATTTTCGAAATTACAAATCCATGAGCAAGCATAGACACTTCATTGACCCCCACTTCGAAATGGTATAACTTTTGAAGCGTGCACTGCACACTGGAATCGAAGACATCCCTGCATTCCAGGCTTTTTTGAAAATGCATCGAATCCAATATTTCCATTCCCGCTCTTCTGGTTCACTTGCAATGAATTTTCGAATTTACAAATCTATGAGCAAGCAATAGACACTTCAATGACGCCCACTTCGAACTGGTGTAACTTTTGAAGCGTGCAGTGCACACTGGAATCGAAGACATAAATGAATTCCAGGCATTTCTGGAAATCCATCGAATCTAATATTTGTATTTCCGCTCTTAAGGTTCACTTGCAATGAATTTTCAAAATTACAAATCCATGTGCAAGCATAGACACATCAATGACCCCCACTTCGAACTGGTGTAACTTTTGAAGCGTGCAGTGCACACTGGACTCGAAGACATCCCTGCATTCCAGGCTTTTCTGGAAATGCATCGAATACAATATTTCCGTTCCCGCTCTTCTGGTTCACTTGCAATGAATTTTCAAAATTACAAATCCATGTGCAAGCATAGACACTTCAATGACCCCCACTTCGAACTGGTGTAACTTTTGAAGCGTGCAGTGCACACTGGAATCGAAGACATCCCTGCATTCCAGGCATTTCAGGGAATGCATCGAATCCATTATTTCCATTCCCGCTCTTCTGGTTCACCTGCAATGAATTTTCGAAATTACAAATCCATGAGCAAGCATAGACACTTCAATGACGCCCACTTCGAACTGGTGTAACTTTTGAAGCGTGCAGTGCACAATGGATTCGAAGACATCCCTGCATTCCAGGCTTGTCTGTGAATGCATCGAATCTAATATTTCCGTTCCCGCTCTTCTAGTTCACTTGCAATGAATTTTCGAAATTACAAATCCATGAGCAAGTATAGACACTTCAATGACGCCCACTTCGAACTGGTATAACTTTTGAAGCGTGCAGTGCACACTGGAATCGAAGACATAAATGAATTCCAGGCATTTCTGGAAATCCATCGAATCTAATATTTGTATTTCCGCTTTTAAGGTTCACTTGCAATGAATTTTCAAAATTACAAATCCATGTGCAAGCATAGACACTTCAATGACCCCCACTTCGAACTGGTGTAACTTTTGAAGCGTGCAGTGCACACTGGAATCAAAGACATCCCTGCATTCCAGGTTTTATTGGGAATGCATCGAATCCAATATTTCCGTTTCCAATCTTCTGGTTCACTTGCAATGAATTTTTGAAATTACAAATCCATGAGCAAGCATAGACACTTCAATGACCCCCACTTCGAACTGGTGTAACTTTTGAAGCGTGCAGTGCACACTGAAATCGAAGACATCCCTGCATTCAAGGCATTTCAGGGAATGCATCGAATCCATTATTTCCATTCCCGCTCTTCTGGTTCACCTGCAATGAATTTTCGAAATTACAAATCCATGAGCAAGCATAGACACTTGAATGACGAACACTTCGAACTGGTGTAACTTTTGAAGCGTGCAGTGCACACTGGAATCAAAGACATCCCTGCATTCCAGTCTTGTCTGTGAATGCATCGAATCTAATATTTCCGTTCCCGCTCTTCTAGTTCACTTGCAATGAATTTTCGAAATTACAAATCCATGAGCAAGTATAGACACTTCAATGACGCCCACTTCGAACTGGTATAACTTTTGAAGCGTGCAGTGCACACTGGAATCAAAGACATAAATGAATTCCAGGCATTTCTGGAAATCCATCAAATCTAATATTTGTATTTCCGCTCTTAAGGTTCACTTGCAATGAATTTACAAAATTACAAATCCATGTGCAAGCATAGACACATCAATGACCCCCACTTCGAACTGGTGTAACTTTTGAAGCGTGCAGTGCACACTGGACTCGAAGACATCCCTGCATTCCAGTCTTTTCCGTTAATGCATCGAATCCAATATTTCCGTTCCCGCTCTTCTGGTTCACTTGCAATGAATTTTCAAAATTACAAATCCATGTGCAAGCATAGACACTTGAATGACGAACACTTCGAACTGGTGTAACTTTTGAAGCGTGCAGTGCACACTGGAATCGAAGACATCCCTGCATTCCAGGCATTTCAGGGAATGCATCGAATCCATTATTTCCATTCCCGCTCTTCTGCTTCACCTGCAATGAATTTTCGAAATTACAAATCCATGAGCAAGCATAGACACTTGAATGACGAACACTTCGAACTGATGTAACTTTTGAAGCGTGCAGTGCACACTGGAATCAAAGACATCCCTGCATTCCAGGTTTTATTGGGAATGCATCGAATCCAATATTTCCGTTTCCAATCTTCTGGTTCACTTGCAATGAATTTTTGAAATTACAAATCCATGAGCAAGCATTGAGACTTCAATGACACCCACTTCGAACTGGTGTAACTTTTGAAGCGTGCAGTGCACACTGGAATCGAAGACATCCCTGCATTCCACGTATTTCCGTTAATGCATCGAATCCAATATTTCCTTTCCCGCTCTTCTGGTTTACTTGCAATGAATTTTCGAATTTACAAATCTATGAGCAAGCAATAGACACTTCAATGACGCCCACTTCGAACTGGTGTAACTTTTGAAGCGTGCAGTGCACACTGGAATCGAAGACATAAATGAATTCCAGGCATTTCTGGAAATCCATCGAATCTAATATTTGTATTTCCGCTCTTAAGGTTCACTTGCAATGAATTTTCAAAATTACAAATCCATGTGCAAGCATAGACACATCAATGACCCCCACTTCGAACTGGTGTAACTTTTGAAGCGTGCAGTGCACACTGAAATCGAAGACATCCCTGCATTCAAGGCATTTCAGGGAATGCATCGAATCCATTATTTCCATTCCCGCTCTTCTGGTTCACCTGCAATGAATTTTCGAAATTACAAATCCATGAGCAAGCATAGACACTTCAATGACGCCCACTTCGAACTGGTATAACTTTTGAAGCGTGCAGTGCACACTGGAATCGAAGACATAAATGAATTCCAGGCATTTCTGGAAATCCATCGAATCTAATATTTGTATTTCCGCTCTTAAGGTTCACTTGCAATGAATTTTCAAAATTACAAATCCATGTGCAAGCATAGACACTTCAATGACCCCCACTTCGAACTGGTGTAACTTTTGAAGCGTGCAGTGCACACTGGAATCGAAGACATCCCTGCATTCCAGTCTTGTCTGTGAATGCATCGAATCTAATATTTCCGTTCCCGCTCTTCTAGTTCACTTGCAATGAATTTTCGAAATTACAAATCCATGAGCAAGTATAGACACTTCAATGACGCCCACTTCGAACTGGTATAACTTTTGAAGCGTGCAGTGCACACTGGAATCAAAGACATAAATGAATTCCAGGCATTTCTGGAAATCCATCGAATCTAATATTTGTATTTCCGCTCTTAAGGTTCACTTGCAATGAATTTTCAAAATTACAAATCCATGTGCAAGCATAGACACTTCAATGACCCCCACTTCGAACTGGTGTAACTTTTGAAGCGTGCAGTGCACATTGGAATCGAAGACATCCCTGCATTGCAGGCATTTCAGGGAATGCATCGAATCCATTATTTCCATTCCCGCTCTTCTGGTTCACCTGCAATGAATTTTCGAAATTACAAATCCATGAGCAAGCATAGACACTTCAATGACGCCCACGTCGAACTGGTGTAACTTTTGAAGCGTGCAGTGCACACTGGATTCGAAGACATCCCTGCATTCCAGGCTTGTCTGTGAATGCATCGAATCTAATGTGGTGATCTGCAGTTATTCATTTTCTCTTTTAAAACCGTTTTCATTAACTTCGTGCATGACCGTGCATGTTTACAACCACGCACACATTATTTAGTGTAAATATTATTATATCTTAACTTATAGTTTATCTACGTTATGATTATCTTGTTTAGATTGTTTTTGACAATGTGTTTTCTGGTTGTGTATAATTTCATGTACTTTGCAATTCATTATCATGTACCAATTATTGTATATGTAAAGCATCAACGTTCACCACTACAGTAATGGTCAGTAACCCTCCACGTTCACCACTACAGCAATGGTCACTAACCCTCCATATCCTTCCAGCCTTCTAATTGCAAAGGCAGTGCTTACGGGCAAATTTGGGGTGCCTTCAGCGGCTCTATCGATGTGGACAGTTTGTCTTGCTAGTCATCTAACTGTCACGTTGAACCCCAGTGTTCCTCTGGATCATAAACAGACACTTGGTCATTTGGACCAGCTTAGGTGTTATTCTGCAGGTTTCGACCTCAGGCAATTCCTCTGGCAACTCTAGTGGTGGACCTCATGGTCGATGCAAGTAAATAAATTGATCCAGCAAATAAATAAAGCCATTCAAATGCAATTTGCAGTGTTCGTGTTGAGATTATTCAATATTCAATTTATTAATAAAGTTGTGCAATAATCACAACAGTTGTGTGTAATCAAAACCACAACACTAATATTTCCGTTCCCGCTCTTCTAGTTCACTTGCAATGAATTTTCGAAATTACAAATCCATAAGCAAGTATAGACACTTCAATGACGCCCACTTCGAACTGGTATAACTTTTGAAGCGTGCAGTGCACACTGGAATCGAAGACATAAATGAATTCCAGGCATTTCTGAAAATCCATCGAATCTAATATTTGTATTTCCGCTCTTAAGGTTCACTTGCAATGAATTTTCAAAATTACAAATCCATGTGCAAGCATAGACACTTCAATGACCCCCACTTCGAACTGGTGTAACTTTTGAAGCGTGCAGTGCACACTGGACTCGAAGACATCCCTGCATTCCAGTCTTTTCCGTTAATGCATCGAATCCATTATTTCCATTCCCGCTCTTCTGCTTCACCTGCAATGAATTTTCGAAATTACAAATCCATGAGCAAGCATAGACACTTGAATGACGAACACTTCGAACTGATGTAACTTTTGAAGCGTGCAGTGCACACTGGAATCAAAGACATCCCTGCATTCCAGGTTTTATTGGGAATGCATCGAATCCAATATTTCCGTTTCCAATCTTCTGGTTCACTTGCAATGAATTTTTGAAATTACAAATCCATGAGCAAGCATTGAGACTTCAATGACACCCACTTCGAACTGGTGTAACTTTTGAAGCGTGCAGTGCACACTGGAATCGAAGACATCCCTGCATTCCACGTATTTCCGTTAATGCATCGAATCCAATATTTCCTTTCCCGCTCTTCTGGTTTACTTGCAATGAATTTTCGAATTTACAAATCTATGAGCAAGCAATAGACACTTCAATGACGCCCACTTCGAACTGGTGTAACTTTTGAAGCGTGCAGTGCACACTGGAATCGAAGACATAAATGAATTCCAGGCATTTCTGGAAATCCATCGAATCTAATATTTGTATTTCCGCTCTTAAGGTTCACTTGCAATGAATTTTCAAAATTACAAATCCATGTGCAAGCATAGACACATCAATGACCCCCACTTCGAACTGGTGTAACTTTTGAAGCGTGCAGTGCACACTGAAATCGAAGACATCCCTGCATTCAAGGCATTTCAGGGAATGCATCGAATCCATTATTTCCATTCCCGCTCTTCTGGTTCACCTGCAATGAATTTTCGAAATTACAAATCCATGAGCAAGCATAGACACTTCAATGACGCCCACTTCGAACTGGTATAACTTTTGAAGCGTGCAGTGCACACTGGAATCGAAGACATAAATGAATTCCAGGCATTTCTGGAAATCCATCGAATCTAATATTTGTATTTCCGCTCTTAAGGTTCACTTGCAATGAATTTTCAAAATTACAAATCCATGTGCAAGCATAGACACTTCAATGACCCCCACTTCGAACTGGTGTAACTTTTGAAGCGTGCAGTGCACACTGGAATCGAAGACATCCCTGCATTCCAGTCTTGTCTGTGAATGCATCGAATCTAATATTTCCGTTCCCGCTCTTCTAGTTCACTTGCAATGAATTTTCGAAATTACAAATCCATGAGCAAGTATAGACACTTCAATGACGCCCACTTCGAACTGGTATAACTTTTGAAGCGTGCAGTGCACACTGGAATCAAAGACATAAATGAATTCCAGGCATTTCTGGAAATCCATCGAATCTAATATTTGTATTTCCGCTCTTAAGGTTCACTTGCAATGAATTTTCAAAATTACAAATCCATGTGCAAGCATAGACACTTCAATGACCCCCACTTCGAACTGGTGTAACTTTTGAAGCGTGCAGTGCACATTGGAATCGAAGACATCCCTGCATTGCAGGCATTTCAGGGAATGCATCGAATCCATTATTTCCATTCCCGCTCTTCTGGTTCACCTGCAATGAATTTTCGAAATTACAAATCCATGAGCAAGCATAGACACTTCAATGACGCCCACGTCGAACTGGTGTAACTTTTGAAGCGTGCAGTGCACACTGGATTCGAAGACATCCCTGCATTCCAGGCTTGTCTGTGAATGCATCGAATCTAATGTGGTGATCTGCAGTTATTCATTTTCTCTTTTAAAACCGTTTTCATTAACTTCGTGCATGACCGTGCATGTTTACAACCACGCACACATTATTTAGTGTAAATATTATTATATCTTAACTTATAGTTTATCTACGTTATGATTATCTTGTTTAGATTGTTTTTGACAATGTGTTTTCTGGTTGTGTATAATTTCATGTACTTTGCAATTCATTATCATGTACCAATTATTGTATATGTAAAGCATCAACGTTCACCACTACAGTAATGGTCAGTAACCCTCCACGTTCACCACTACAGCAATGGTCACTAACCCTCCATATCCTTCCAGCCTTCTAATTGCAAAGGCAGTGCTTACGGGCAAATTTGGGGTGCCTTCAGCGGCTCTATCGATGTGGACAGTTTGTCTTGCTAGTCATCTAACTGTCACGTTGAACCCCAGTGTTCCTCTGGATCATAAACAGACACTTGGTCATTTGGACCAGCTTAGGTGTTATTCTGCAGGTTTCGACCTCAGGCAATTCCTCTGGCAACTCTAGTGGTGGACCTCATGGTCGATGCAAGTAAATAAATTGATCCAGCAAATAAATAAAGCCATTCAAATGCAATTTGCAGTGTTCGTGTTGAGATTATTCAATATTCAATTTATTAATAAAGTTGTGCAATAATCACAACAGTTGTGTGTAATCAAAACCACAACACTAATATTTCCGTTCCCGCTCTTCTAGTTCACTTGCAATGAATTTTCGAAATTACAAATCCATAAGCAAGTATAGACACTTCAATGACGCCCACTTCGAACTGGTATAACTTTTGAAGCGTGCAGTGCACACTGGAATCGAAGACATAAATGAATTCCAGGCATTTCTGAAAATCCATCGAATCTAATATTTGTATTTCCGCTCTTAAGGTTCACTTGCAATGAATTTTCAAAATTACAAATCCATGTGCAAGCATAGACACTTCAATGACCCCCACTTCGAACTGGTGTAACTTTTGAAGCGTGCAGTGCACACTGGACTCGAAGACATCCCTGCATTCCAGTCTTTTCCGTTAATGCATCGAATCCAATATTTCCCTTCCCGCTCTTCTGGTTCACTTGCAATGAATTTTCAAAATTACAAATCCATGTGCAAGCATAGACACTTGAATGACGAACACTTCGAACTGGTGTAACTTTTGAAGCGTGCAGTGCACACTGGAATCGAAGACATCCCTGCATTCCAGGCATTTCAGGGAATGCATCGAATCCATTATTTCCATTCCCGCTCTTCTGCTTCACCTGCAATGAATTTTCGAAATTACAAATCCATGAGCAAGCATAGACACTTGAATGACGAACACTTCGAACTGATGTAACTTTTGAAGCGTGCAGTGCACACTGGAATCAAAGACATCCCTGCATTCCAGGTTTTATTGGGAATGCATCGAATCCAATATTTCCGTTTCCAATCTTCTGGTTCACTTGCAATGAATTTTTGAAATTACAAATCCATGAGCAAGCATTGAGACTTCAATGACACCCACTTCGAACTGGTGTAACTTTTGAAGCGTGCAGTGCACACTGGAATCGAAGACATCCCTGCATTCCACGTTTTTCCGTTAATGCATCGAATCCAATATTTCCTTTCCCGCTCTTCTGGTTCACTTGCAATGAATTTTCGAATTTACAAATCTATGAGCAAGCAATAGACACTTCAATGACGCCCACTTCGAACTGGTGTAACTTTTGAAGCGTGCAGTGCACACTGGAATCGAAGACATAAATGAATTCCAGGCATTTCTGGAAATCCATCGAATCTAATATTTGTATTTCCGCTCTTAAGGTTCACTTGCAATGAATTTTCAAAATTACAAATCCATGTGCAAGCATAGACACATCAATGACCCCCACTTCGAACTGGTGTAACTTTTGAAGCGTGCAGTGCACACTGAAATCGAAGACATCCCTGCATTCAAGGCATTTCAGGGAATGCATCGAATCCATTATTTCCATTCCCGCTCTTCTGGTTCACCTGCAATGAATTTTCAAAATTACAAATCCATGTGCAAGCATAGACACTTCAATGACCCCCACTTCGAACTGGTGTAACTTTTGAAGCGTGCAGTGCACACTGGAATCAAAGACATCCCTGCATTCCAGGTTTTATTGGGAATGCATCGAATCCAATATTTCCGTTTCCAATCTTCTGGTTCACTTGCAATGAATTTTTGAAATTACAAATCCATGAGCAAGCATTGAGACTTCAATGACACCCACTTCGAACTGGTGTAACTTTTGAAGCGTGCAGTGCACACTGGAATCGAAGACATCCCTGCATTCCACGTTTTTCCGTTAATGCATCGAATCCAATATTTCCTTTCCCGCTCTTCTGGTTCACTTGCAATGAATTTTCGAATTTACAAATCTATGAGCAAGCAATAGACACTTCAATGACGCCCACTTCGAACTGGTGTAACTTTTGAAGCGTGCAGTGCACACTGGAATCGAAGACATAAATGAATTCCAGGCATTTCTGGAAATCCATCGAATCTAATATTTGTATTTCCGCTCTTAAGGTTCACTTGCAATGAATTTTCAAAATTACAAATCCATGTGCAAGCATAGACACATCAATGACCCCCACTTCGAACTGGTGTAACTTTTGAAGCGTGCAGTGCACACTGAAATCGAAGACATCCCTGCATTCAAGGCATTTCAGGGAATGCATCGAATCCATTATTTCCATTCCCGCTCTTCTGGTTCACCTGCAATGAATTTTCAAAATTACAAATCCATGTGCAAGCATAGACACTTCAATGACCCCCACTTCGAACTGGTGTAACTTTTGAAGCGTGCAGTGCACACTGAAATCGAAGACATCCCTGCATTCCAGTCTTTTCCGTTAATGCATCGAATCCAATATTTCCGTTCCCGCTCTTCTGGTTCACTTGCAATGAATTATCAAAATTACAAATCCATGAGCAAGAATAGACACTTGAATGACGCCCACTTCGAACTGGTATAACTTTTGAAGCGTGCAGTGCACACTGGAATAGAAGACATCCCTGCATTCCACGTTTTTCCGTTAATGCATCGAATCCAATATTTCCTTTCCCGCTCTTCTGGTTCACTTGCAATGAATTTTCGAATTTACAAATCTATGAGCAAGCAATAGACACTTCAATGACGCCCACTTCGAACTGGTGTAACTTTTGAAGCGTGCAGTGCACACTGGAATCGAAGACATCTCTGCATTCCAGGCTTTTCTGGAAATGCATCGAATCCAATATTTCCGTTCCCGCTCTTCTGGTTCACTTGCAATGAGTTTCCGAAATTACAAATCCATGAGCAAGCATAGACACTTCAATGACGCCCACTTCGAACTGGTATAACTTTTGAAGCGTGCAGTGCACACTGGAATCGAAGACATCTCTGCATTCCAGGCTTTTCTGGAAATGCATCGAATCCAATATTTCCGTTCCCGCTCTTCTGGTTCACTTGCAATGAGTTTCCGAAATTACAAATCCATGAGCAAGCATAGACACTTCAATGACGCCCACTTCGAACTGGTATAACTTTTGAAGCGTGCAGTGCACACTGGAATCGAAGACATCCCTGCATTCCAGGCTTTTTTAGGAATGCATTGAATCCAATATTTTCGTTCCCGCTCTTCTGTTCCCCTTGCAATGAATTTTTGAAATTACAAATCCATGAGCAAGCAAAGATACTTCAATGACGCCCACTTCGAACTGGTATAACTTTTGAAGCGTGCAGTGCACACTGGAATCGAAGACATAAATGAATTCCAGGCATTTCTGGAAATCCATCGAATCTAATATTTGTATTTCCGCTCTTAAGGTTCACTTGCAATGAATTTTCAAAATTACAAATCCATGTGCAAGCATAGACACTTCAATGACCCCCACTTCGAACTGGTGTAACTTTTGAAGCGTGCAGTGCACACTGGAATCGAAGACATCCCTGCATTCCAGGCATTTCAGGGAATGCATCGAATCCATTATTTCCATTCCCGCTCTTCTGGTTCCCCTGCAATGAATTTTCGAAATTACAAATCCATGAGCAAGCATAGACACTTCAATGACGCCCACTTCGAACTGCTGTAACTTTTGAAGCGTGCAGTGCACACTGGATTCGAAGACATCCCTGCATTCCAGGCTTGTCTGTGAATGCATCGAATCTAATATTTCCGTTCCCGCTCTTCTAGTTCACTTGCAATGAATTTTCGAAATTACAAATCCATGAGCAAGTATAGACACTTCAATGACGCCCACTTCGAACTGGTATAACTTTTGAAGCGTGCAGTGCACACTGGAATCGAAGACATAAATGAATTCCAGGCATTTCTGGAAATCCATCGAATCTAATATTTGTATTTCCGCTCTTAAGGTTCACTTGCAATGAATTTTCAAAATTACAAATCCATGTGCAAGCATAGACACTTCAATGACCCCCACTTCGAACTGGTGTAACTTTTGAAGCGTGCAGTGCACACTGAAATCGAAGACATCCCTGCATTCCAGTCTTTTCCGTTAATGCATCGAATCCAATATTTCCGTTCCCGCTCTTCTGGTTCACTTGCAATGAATTATCGAAATTACAAATCCATGAGCAAGAATAGACACTTGAATGACGCCCACTTCGAACTGGTATAACTTTTGAAGCGTGCAGTGCACACTGGAATAGAAGACATCGCTGCATTCCAGGCTTTTCTGGAAATGCATCGAATCCAATATTTCCGTTCGCGCTCTTCTGGTTCACTTGCAATGAGTTTCCGAAATTACAAATCCATGAGCAAGCATAGACACTTCAATGACGCCCACTTCGAACTGGAATAACTTTTGAAGCGTGCAGTGCACACTGGAATCGAAGACATAAATGAATTCCAGGCATTTCTGGAAATCCATCGAATCTAATATTTGTATTTCCGCTCTTAAGGTTCACTTGCAATGAATTTTCAAAATTACAAATCCATGTGCAAGCATAGACACTTCAATGACCCCCACTTCGAACTGGTGTAACTTTTGAAGCGTGCAGTGCACACTGAAATCGAAGACATCCCTGCATTCCAGTCTTTTCCGTTAATGCATCGAATCCAATATTTCCGTTCCCGCTCTTCTGGTTCACTTGCAATGAATTATCAAAATTACAAATCCATGAGCAAGAATAGACACTTGAATGACGCCCACTTCGAACTGGTATAACTTTTGAAGCGTGCAGTGCACATTGGAATAGAAGACATCCCTGCATTCCACGTTTTTCCGTTAATGCATCGAATCCAATATTTCCTTTCCCGCTCTTCTGGTTCACTTGCAATGAATTTTCGAATTTACAAATCTATGAGCAAGCAATAGACACTTCAATGACGCCCACTTCGAACTGGTGTAACTTTTGAAGCGTACAGTGCACACTGGAATCGAAGACATCTCTGCATTCCAGGCTTTTCTGGAAATGCATCGAATCCAATATTTCCGTTCCCGCTCTTCTGGTTCACTTGCAATGAGTTTCCGAAATTACAAATCCATGAGCAAGCATAGACACTTCAATGACGCCCACTTCGAACTGGTATAACTTTTGAAGCGTGCAGTGCACACTGGAATCGAAGACATAAATGAATTCCAGGCATTTCTGGAAATCCATCGAATCTAATATTTGTATTTCCGCTCTTAAGGTTCACTTGCAATGAATTTTCAAAATTACAAATCCATGTGCAAGCATAGACACTTCAATGACCCCCACTTCGAACTGGTGTAACTTTTGAAGCGTGCAGTGCACACTGGAATCGAAGACATCCCTGCATTCCAGGCATTTCAGGGAATGCATCGAATAAATTATTTCCATTCCCGCTCTTCTGGTTCCCCTGCAATGAATTTTCGAAATTACAAATCCATGAGCAAGCATAGACACTTCAATGACGCCCACTTCGAACTGGTATAACTTTTGAAGCGTGCAGTGCACACTGGAATCGAAGACATAAATGAATTCCAGGCATTTCTGGAAATCCATCGAATCTAATATTTGTATTTCCGCTCTTAAGGTTCACTTGCAATGAATTTTCAAAATTACAAATCCATGTGCAAGCATAGACACTTCAATGACCCCCACTTCGAACTGGTGTAACTTTTGAAGCGTGCAGTGCACACTGAAATCGAAGACATCCCTGCATTCCAGTCTTTTCCGTTAATGCATCGAATCCAATATTTCCGTTCCCGCTCTTCTGGTTCACTTGCAATGAATTATCAAAATTACAAATCCATGAGCAAGAATAGACACTTGAATGACGCCCACTTCGAACTGGTATAACTTTTGAAGCGTGCAGTGCACACTGGAATAGAAGACATCCCTGCATTCCACGTTTTTCCGTTAATGCATCGAATCCAATATTTCCTTTCCCGCTCTTCTGGTTCACTTGCAATGAATTTTCGAATTTACAAATCTATGAGCAAGCAATAGACACTTCAATGACGCCCACTTCGAACTGGTGTAACTTTTGAAGCGTGCAGTGCACACTGGAATCGAAGACATCTCTGCATTCCAGGCTTTTCTGGAAATGCATCGAATCCAATATTTCCGTTCCCGCTCTTCTGGTTCACTTGCAATGAGTTTCCGAAATTACAAATCCATGAGCAAGCATAGACACTTCAATGACGCCCACTTCGAACTGGTATAACTTTTGAAGCGTGCAGTGCACACTGGAATCGAAGACATAAATGAATTCCAGGCATTTCTGGAAATCCATCGAATCTAATATTTGTATTTCCGCTCTTAAGGTTCACTTGCAATGAATTTTCAAAATTACAAATCCATGTGCAAGCATAGACACTTCAATGACCCCCACTTCGAACTGGTGTAACTTTTGAAGCGTGCAGTGCACACTGGAATCGAAGACATCCCTGCATTCCAGGCATTTCAGGGAATGCATCGAATCCATTATTTCCATTCCCGCTCTTCTGGTTCCCCTGCAATGAATTTTCGAAATTACAAATCCATGAGCAAGCATAGACACTTCAATGACGCCCACTTCGAACTGGTATAACTTTTGAAGCGTGCAGTGCACACTGGAATCGAAGACATAAATGAATTCCAGGCATTTCTGGAAATCCATCGAATCTAATATTTGTATTTCCGCTCTTAAGGTTCACTTGCAATGAATTTTCAAAATTACAAATCCATGTGCAAGCATAGACACTTCAATGACCCCCACTTCGAACTGGTGTAACTTTTGAAGCGTGCAGTGCACACTGAAATCGAAGACATCCCTGCATTCCAGTCTTTTCCGTTAATGCATCGAATCCAATATTTCCGTTCCCGCTCTTCTGGTTCACTTGCAATGAATTATCAAAATTACAAATCCATGAGCAAGAATAGACACTTGAATGACGCCCACTTCGAACTGGTATAACTTTTGAAGCGTGCAGTGCACACTGGAATAGAAGACATCCCTGCATTCCACGTTTTTCCGTTAATGCATCGAATCCAATATTTCCTTTCCCGCTCTTCTGGTTCACTTGCAATGAATTTTCGAATTTACAAATCTATGAGCAAGCAATAGACACTTCAATGACGCCCACTTCGAACTGGTGTAACTTTTGAAGCGTGCAGTGCACACTGGAATCGAAGACATCTCTGCATTCCAGGCTTTTCTGGAAATGCATCGAATCCAATATTTCCGTTGCCGCTCTTCTGGTTCACTTGCAATGAGTTTCCGAAATTACAAATCCATGAGCAAGCATAGACACTTCAATGACGCCCACTTCGAACTGGTATAACTTTTGAAGCGTGCAGTGCACACTGGAATCGAAGACATAAATGAATTCCAGGCATTTCTGGAAATCCATCGAATCTAATATTTGTATTTCCGCTCTTAAGGTTCACTTGCAATGAATTTTCAAAATTACAAATCCATGTGCAAGCATAGACACTTCAATGACCCCCACTTCGAACTGGTGTAACTTTTGAAGCGTGCAGTGCACACTGGAATCGAAGACATCCCTGCATTCCAGGCATTTCAGGGAATGCATCGAATCCATTATTTCCATTCCCGCTCTTCTGGTTCCCCTGCAATGAATTTTCGAAATTACAAATCCATGAGCAAGCATAGACACTTCAATGACGCCCACTTCGAACTGCTGTAACTTTTGAAGCGTGCAGTGCACACTGGAATCGAAGACATAAATGAATTCCAGGCATTTCTGGAAATCCATCGAATCTAATATTTGTATTTCCGCTCTTAAGGTTCACTTGCAATGAATTTTCAAAATTACAAATCCATGTGCAAGCATAGACACTTCAATGACCCCCACTTCGAACTGGTGTAACTTTTGAAGCGTGCAGTGCACACTGAAATCGAAGACATCCCTGCATTCCAGTCTTTTCCGTTAATGCATCGAATCCAATATTTCCGTTCCCGCTCTTCTGGTTCACTTGCAATGAATTATCAAAATTACAAATCCATGAGCAAGAATAGACACTTGAATGACGCCCACTTCGAACTGGTATAACTTTTGAAGCGTGCAGTGCACACTGGAATAGAAGACATCCCTGCATTCCACGTTTTTCCGTTAATGCATCGAATCCAATATTTCCTTTCCCGCTCTTCTGGTTCACTTGCAATGAATTTTCGAATTTACAAATCTATGAGCAAGCAATAGACACTTCAATGACGCCCACTTCGAACTGGTGTAACTTTTGAAGCGTGCAGTGCACACTGGAATCGAAGACATCTCTGCATTCCAGGCTTTTCTGGAAATGCATCGAATCCAATATTTCCGTTCCCGCTCTTCTGGTTCACTTGCAATGAGTTTCCGAAATTACAAATCCATGAGCAAGCATAGACACTTCAATGACGCCCACTTCGAACTGGTATAACTTTTGAAGCGTGCAGTGCACACTGGAATCGAAGACATCTCTGCATTCCAGGCTTTTCTGGAAATGCATCGAATCCAATATTTCCGTTCCCGCTCTTCTGGTTCACTTGCAATGAGTTTCCGAAATTACAAATCCATGAGCAAGCATAGACACTTCAATGACGCCCACTTCGAACTGGTATAACTTTTGAAGCGTGCAGTGCACACTGGAATCGAAGACATCCCTGCATTCCAGGCTTTTTTAGGAATGCATTGAATCCAATATTTTCGTTCCCGCTCTTCTGTTCCCCTTGCAATGAATTTTTGAAATTACAAATCCATGAGCAAGCAAAGATACTTCAATGACGCCCACTTCGAACTGGTATAACTTTTGAAGCGTGCAGTGCACACTGGAATCGAAGACATAAATGAATTCCAGGCATTTCTGGAAATCCATCGAATCTAATATTTGTATTTCCGCTCTTAAGGTTCACTTGCAATGAATTTTCAAAATTACAAATCCATGTGCAAGCATAGACACTTCAATGACCCCCACTTCGAACTGGTGTAACTTTTGAAGCGTGCAGTGCACACTGGAATCGAAGACATCCCTGCATTCCAGGCATTTCAGGGAATGCATCGAATCCATTATTTCCATTCCCGCTCTTCTGGTTCCCCTGCAATGAATTTTCGAAATTACAAATCCATGAGCAAGCATAGACACTTCAATGACGCCCACTTCGAACTGCTGTAACTTTTGAAGCGTGCAGTGCACACTGGATTCGAAGACATCCCTGCATTCCAGGCTTGTCTGTGAATGCATCGAATCTAATATTTCCGTTCCCGCTCTTCTAGTTCACTTGCAATGAATTTTCGAAATTACAAATCCATGAGCAAGTATAGACACTTCAATGACGCCCACTTCGAACTGGTATAACTTTTGAAGCGTGCAGTGCACACTGGAATCGAAGACATAAATGAATTCCAGGCATTTCTGGAAATCCATCGAATCTAATATTTGTATTTCCGCTCTTAAGGTTCACTTGCAATGAATTTTCAAAATTACAAATCCATGTGCAAGCATAGACACTTCAATGACCCCCACTTCGAACTGGTGTAACTTTTGAAGCGTGCAGTGCACACTGAAATCGAAGACATCCCTGCATTCCAGTCTTTTCCGTTAATGCATCGAATCCAATATTTCCGTTCCCGCTCTTCTGGTTCACTTGCAATGAATTATCGAAATTACAAATCCATGAGCAAGAATAGACACTTGAATGACGCCCACTTCGAACTGGTATAACTTTTGAAGCGTGCAGTGCACACTGGAATAGAAGACATCGCTGCATTCCAGGCTTTTCTGGAAATGCATCGAATCCAATATTTCCGTTCGCGCTCTTCTGGTTCACTTGCAATGAGTTTCCGAAATTACAAATCCATGAGCAAGCATAGACACTTCAATGACGCCCACTTCGAACTGGAATAACTTTTGAAGCGTGCAGTGCACACTGGAATCGAAGACATAAATGAATTCCAGGCATTTCTGGAAATCCATCGAATCTAATATTTGTATTTCCGCTCTTAAGGTTCACTTGCAATGAATTTTCAAAATTACAAATCCATGTGCAAGCATAGACACTTCAATGACCCCCACTTCGAACTGGTGTAACTTTTGAAGCGTGCAGTGCACACTGAAATCGAAGACATCCCTGCATTCCAGTCTTTTCCGTTAATGCATCGAATCCAATATTTCCGTTCCCGCTCTTCTGGTTCACTTGCAATGAATTATCAAAATTACAAATCCATGAGCAAGAATAGACACTTGAATGACGCCCACTTCGAACTGGTATAACTTTTGAAGCGTGCAGTGCACACTGGAATAGAAGACATCCCTGCATTCCACGTTTTTCCGTTAATGCATCGAATCCAATATTTCCTTTCCCGCTCTTCTGGTTCACTTGCAATGAATTTTCGAATTTACAAATCTATGAGCAAGCAATAGACACTTCAATGACGCCCACTTCGAACTGGTGTAACTTTTGAAGCGTACAGTGCACACTGGAATCGAAGACATCTCTGCATTCCAGGCTTTTCTGGAAATGCATCGAATCCAATATTTCCGTTCCCGCTCTTCTGGTTCACTTGCAATGAGTTTCCGAAATTACAAATCCATGAGCAAGCATAGACACTTCAATGACGCCCACTTCGAACTGGTATAACTTTTGAAGCGTGCAGTGCACACTGGAATCGAAGACATAAATGAATTCCAGGCATTTCTGGAAATCCATCGAATCTAATATTTGTATTTCCGCTCTTAAGGTTCACTTGCAATGAATTTTCAAAATTACAAATCCATGTGCAAGCATAGACACTTCAATGACCCCCACTTCGAACTGGTGTAACTTTTGAAGCGTGCAGTGCACACTGGAATCGAAGACATCCCTGCATTCCAGGCATTTCAGGGAATGCATCGAATAAATTATTTCCATTCCCGCTCTTCTGGTTCCCCTGCAATGAATTTTCGAAATTACAAATCCATGAGCAAGCATAGACACTTCAATGACGCCCACTTCGAACTGGTATAACTTTTGAAGCGTGCAGTGCACACTGGAATCGAAGACATAAATGAATTCCAGGCATTTCTGGAAATCCATCGAATCTAATATTTGTATTTCCGCTCTTAAGGTTCACTTGCAATGAATTTTCAAAATTACAAATCCATGTGCAAGCATAGACACTTCAATGACCCCCACTTCGAACTGGTGTAACTTTTGAAGCGTGCAGTGCACACTGAAATCGAAGACATCCCTGCATTCCAGTCTTTTCCGTTAATGCATCGAATCCAATATTTCCGTTCCCGCTCTTCTGGTTCACTTGCAATGAATTATCAAAATTACAAATCCATGAGCAAGAATAGACACTTGAATGACGCCCACTTCGAACTGGTATAACTTTTGAAGCGTGCAGTGCACACTGGAATAGAAGACATCCCTGCATTCCACGTTTTTCCGTTAATGCATCGAATCCAATATTTCCTTTCCCGCTCTTCTGGTTCACTTGCAATGAATTTTCGAATTTACAAATCTATGAGCAAGCAATAGACACTTCAATGACGCCCACTTCGAACTGGTGTAACTTTTGAAGCGTGCAGTGCACACTGGAATCGAAGACATCTCTGCATTCCAGGCTTTTCTGGAAATGCATCGAATCCAATATTTCCGTTCCCGCTCTTCTGGTTCACTTGCAATGAGTTTCCGAAATTACAAATCCATGAGCAAGCATAGACACTTCAATGACGCCCACTTCGAACTGGTATAACTTTTGAAGCGTGCAGTGCACACTGGAATCGAAGACATAAATGAATTCCAGGCATTTCTGGAAATCCATCGAATCTAATATTTGTATTTCCGCTCTTAAGGTTCACTTGCAATGAATTTTCAAAATTACAAATCCATGTGCAAGCATAGACACTTCAATGACCCCCACTTCGAACTGGTGTAACTTTTGAAGCGTGCAGTGCACACTGGAATCGAAGACATCCCTGCATTCCAGGCATTTCAGGGAATGCATCGAATCCATTATTTCCATTCCCGCTCTTCTGGTTCCCCTGCAATGAATTTTCGAAATTACAAATCCATGAGCAAGCATAGACACTTCAATGACGCCCACTTCGAACTGGTATAACTTTTGAAGCGTGCAGTGCACACTGGAATCGAAGACATAAATGAATTCCAGGCATTTCTGGAAATCCATCGAATCTAATATTTGTATTTCCGCTCTTAAGGTTCACTTGCAATGAATTTTCAAAATTACAAATCCATGTGCAAGCATAGACACTTCAATGACCCCCACTTCGAACTGGTGTAACTTTTGAAGCGTGCAGTGCACACTGAAATCGAAGACATCCCTGCATTCCAGTCTTTTCCGTTAATGCATCGAATCCAATATTTCCGTTCCCGCTCTTCTGGTTCACTTGCAATGAATTATCAAAATTACAAATCCATGAGCAAGAATAGACACTTGAATGACGCCCACTTCGAACTGGTATAACTTTTGAAGCGTGCAGTGCACACTGGAATAGAAGACATCCCTGCATTCCACGTTTTTCCGTTAATGCATCGAATCCAATATTTCCTTTCCCGCTCTTCTGGTTCACTTGCAATGAATTTTCGAATTTACAAATCTATGAGCAAGCAATAGACACTTCAATGACGCCCACTTCGAACTGGTGTAACTTTTGAAGCGTGCAGTGCACACTGGAATCGAAGACATCTCTGCATTCCAGGCTTTTCTGGAAATGCATCGAATCCAATATTTCCGTTGCCGCTCTTCTGGTTCACTTGCAATGAGTTTCCGAAATTACAAATCCATGAGCAAGCATAGACACTTCAATGACGCCCACTTCGAACTGGTATAACTTTTGAAGCGTGCAGTGCACACTGGAATCGAAGACATAAATGAATTCCAGGCATTTCTGGAAATCCATCGAATCTAATATTTGTATTTCCGCTCTTAAGGTTCACTTGCAATGAATTTTCAAAATTACAAATCCATGTGCAAGCATAGACACTTCAATGACCCCCACTTCGAACTGGTGTAACTTTTGAAGCGTGCAGTGCACACTGGAATCGAAGACATCCCTGCATTCCAGGCATTTCAGGGAATGCATCGAATCCATTATTTCCATTCCCGCTCTTCTGGTTCCCCTGCAATGAATTTTCGAAATTACAAATCCATGAGCAAGCATAGACACTTCAATGACGCCCACTTCGAACTGCTGTAACTTTTGAAGCGTGCAGTGCACACTGGAATCGAAGACATAAATGAATTCCAGGCATTTCTGGAAATCCATCGAATCTAATATTTGTATTTCCGCTCTTAAGGTTCACTTGCAATGAATTTTCAAAATTACAAATCCATGTGCAAGCATAGACACTTCAATGACCCCCACTTCGAACTGGTGTAACTTTTGAAGCGTGCAGTGCACACTGAAATCGAAGACATCCCTGCATTCCAGTCTTTTCCGTTAATGCATCGAATCCAATATTTCCGTTCCCGCTCTTCTGGTTCACTTGCAATGAATTATCAAAATTACAAATCCATGAGCAAGAATAGACACTTGAATGACGCCCACTTCGAACTGGTATAACTTTTGAAGCGTGCAGTGCACACTGGAATAGAAGACATCCCTGCATTCCACGTTTTTCCGTTAATGCATCGAATCCAATATTTCCTTTCCCGCTCTTCTGGTTCACTTGCAATGAATTTTCGAATTTACAAATCTATGAGCAAGCAATAGACACTTCAATGACGCCCACTTCGAACTGGTGTAACTTTTGAAGCGTGCAGTGCACACTGGAATCGAAGACATCTCTGCATTCCAGGCTTTTCTGGAAATGCATCGAATCCAATATTTCCGTTCCCGCTCTTCTGGTTCACTTGCAATGAGTTTCCGAAATTACAAATCCATGAGCAAGCATAGACACTTCAATGACGCCCACTTCGAACTGGTATAACTTTTGAAGCGTGCAGTGCACACTGGAATCGAAGACATAAATGAATTCCAGGCATTTCTGGAAATCCATCGAATCTAATATTTGTATTTCCGCTCTTAAGGTTCACTTGCAATGAATTTTCAAAATTACAAATCCATGTGCAAGCATAGACACTTCAATGACCCCCACTTCGAACTGGTGTAACTTTTGAAGCGTGCAGTGCACACTGGAATCGAAGACATCCCTGCATTCCAGGCATTTCAGGGAATGCATCGAATCCATTATTTCCATTCCCGCTCTTCTGGTTCCCCTGCAATGAATTTTCGAAATTACAAATCCATGAGCAAGCATAGACACTTCAATGACGCCCACTTCGAACTGCTGTAACTTTTGAAGCGTGCAGTGCACACTGGATTCGAAGACATCCCTGCATTCCAGGCTTGTCTGTGAATGCATCGAATCTAATATTTCCGTTCCCGCTCTTCTAGTTCACTTGCAATGAATTTTCGAAATTACAAATCCATGAGCAAGTATAAACACTTCAATGACGCCCACTTCGAACTGGTATAACTTTTGAAGCGTGCAGTGCACACTGGAATCGAAGACATAAATGAATTCCAGGCATTTCTGGAAATCCATCGAATCTAATATTTGTATTTCCGCTCTTAAGGTTCACTTGCAATGAATTTTCAAAATTACAAATCCATGTGCAAGCATAGACACTTCAATGACCCCCACTTCGAACTGGTGTAACTTTTGAAGCGTGCAGTGCACACTGAAATCGAAGACATCCCTGCATTCCAGTCTTTTCCGTTAATGCATCGAATCCAATATTTCCGTTCCCGCTCTTCTGGTTCACTTGCAATGAATTATCGAAATTACAAATCCATGAGCAAGAATAGACACTTGAATGACGCCCACTTCGAACTGGTATAACTTTTGAAGCGTGCAGTGCACACTGGAATAGAAGACATCGCTGCATTCCAGGCTTTTCTGGAAATGCATCGAATCCAATATTTCCGTTCGCGCTCTTCTGGTTCACTTGCAATGAGTTTCCGAAATTACAAATCCATGAGCAAGCATAGACACTTCAATGACGCCCACTTCGAACTGGAATAACTTTTGAAGCGTGCAGTGCACACTGGAATCGAAGACATAAATGAATTCCAGGCATTTCTGGAAATCCATCGAATCTAATATTTGTATTTCCGCTCTTAAGGTTCACTTGCAATGAATTTTCAAAATTACAAATCCATGTGCAAGCATAGACACTTCAATGACCCCCACTTCGAACTGGTGTAACTTTTGAAGCGTGCAGTGCACACTGAAATCGAAGACATCCCTGCATTCCAGTCTTTTCCGTTAATGCATCGAATCCAATATTTCCGTTCCCGCTCTTCTGGTTCACTTGCAATGAATTATCAAAATTACAAATCCATGAGCAAGAATAGACACTTGAATGACGCCCACTTCGAACTGGTATAACTTTTGAAGCGTGCAGTGCACACTGGAATAGAAGACATCCCTGCATTCCACGTTTTTCCGTTAATGCATCGAATCCAATATTTCCTTTCCCGCTCTTCTGGTTCACTTGCAATGAATTTTCGAATTTACAAATCTATGAGCAAGCAATAGACACTTCAATGACGCCCACTTCGAACTGGTGTAACTTTTGAAGCGTGCAGTGCACACTGGAATCGAAGACATCTCTGCATTCCAGGCTTTTCTGGAAATGCATCGAATCCAATATTTCCGTTCCCGCTCTTCTGGTTCACTTGCAATGAGTTTCCGAAATTACAAATCCATGAGCAAGCATAGACACTTCAATGACGCCCACTTCGAACTGGTGTAACTTTTGAAGCGTGCAGTGCACACTGGAATCGAAGACATCCCTGCATTCCAGGCATTTCAGGGAATGCATCGAATCCATTATTTCCATTCCCATTCTTCTGGTTCCCCTGCAATGAATTTTCGAAATTACAAATCCATGAGCAAGCATAGACACTTCAATGACGCCCACTTCGAACTGCTGTAACTTTTGAAGCGTGCAGTGCACACTGGATTCGAAGACATCCCTGCATTCCAGGCTTGTCTGTGAATGCATCGAATCTATTATTTCCGTTCCCGCTCTTCTAGTTCACTTGCAATGAATTTTCGAAATTACAAATCCATGAGCAAGTATAAACACTTCAATGACGCCCACTTCGAACTGGTATAACTTTTGAAGCGTGCAGTGCACACTGGAATCGAAGACATAAATGAATTCCAGGCATTTCTGGAAATCCATCGAATCTAATATTTGTATTTCCGCTCTTAAGGTTCACTTGCAATGAATTTTCAAAATTACAAATCCATGTGCAAGCATAGACACTTCAATGACCCCCACTTCGAACTGGTGTAACTTTTGAAGCGTGCAGTGCACACTGAAATCGAAGACATCCCTGCATTCCAGTCTTTTCCGTTAATGCATCGAATCCAATATTTCCGTTCCCGCTCTTCTGGTTCACTTGCAATGAATTATCGAAATTACAAATCCATGAGCAAGAATAGACACTTGAATGACGCCCACTTCGAACTGGTATAACTTTTGAAGCGTGCAGTGCACACTGGAATAGAAGACATCGCTGCATTCCAGGCTTTTCTGGAAATGCATCGAATCCAATATTTCCGTTCGCGCTCTTCTGGTTCACTTGCAATGAATTTTCGAAATTACAAATTCATGAGCAAGCATAGACACTTCTATAACGCGCACTTCGAACTGGTATAACTTTTGAAGCATGCAGTGCACACTGGAATCGAAGACATAAATGAATTCCAGGCATTTCTGGAAATCCATTGAATCTAATATTTGTATTTCCGCTCTTAAGGTTCACTTGCAATGAATTTTCAAAATTACAAATCCATGTGCAAGCATAGACACTTCAATGACCCCCACTTCGAACTGGTGTAACTTTTGAAGCGTGCAGTGCACACTGAAATCGAAGACATCACTGCATTCCAGGCATTTCAGGGAATGCATCGAATCCATTATTTCCATTCCCGCTCTTCTGGTTCACCTGCAATGAATTTTCGAAATTACAAATCCATGAGCAAGCATAGACACTTGAATGACGAACACTTCGAACTGGTGTAACTTTTGAAGCGTGCAGTGCACACTGGAATCGAAGACATAAATGAATTCCAGGCATTTCTGGAAATCCATCGAATCTAATATTTGTATTTCCGCTCTTAAGGTTCACTTGCAATGAATTTTCAAAATTACAAATCCATGTGCAAGCATAGACACTTCAATGACCCCCACTTCGAACTGGTGTAACTTTTGAAGCGTGCAGTGCACACTGAAATCGAAGACATCCCTGCATTCCAGTCTTTTCCGTTAATGCATCGAATCCAATATTTCCGTTCCCGCTCTTCTGGTTCACTTGCAATGAATTATCGAAATTACAAATCCATGAGCAAGAATAGACACTTGAATGACGCCCACTTCGAACTGGTATAACTTTTGAAGCGTGCAGTGCACACTGGAATAGAAGACATCGCTGCATTCCAGGCTTTTCTGGAAATGCATCGAATCCAATATTTCCGTTCGCGCTCTTCTGGTTCACTTGCAATGAATTTTCGAAATTACAAATTCATGAGCAAGCATAGACACTTCTATAACGCACACTTCGAACTGGTATAACTTTTGAAGCATGCAGTGCACACTGGAATCGAAGACATAAATGAATTCCAGGCATTTCTGGAAATCCATTGAATCTAATATTTGTATTTCCGCTCTTAAGGTTCACTTGCAATGAATTTTCAAAATTACAAATCCATGTGCAAGCATAGACACTTCAATGACCCCCACTTCGAACTGGTGTAACTTTTGAAGCGTGCAGTGCACACTGAAATCGAAGACATCACTGCATTCCAGGCATTTCAGGGAATGCATCGAATCCATTATTTCCATTCCCGCTCTTCTGGTTCACCTGCAATGAATTTTCGAAATTACAAATCCATGAGCAAGCATAGACACTTGAATGACGAACACTTCGAACTGGTGTAACTTTTGAAGCGTGCAGTGCACACTGGAATCGAAGACATCCCTGCATTCCAGGCATTTCAGGGAATGCATCGAATCCATTATTTCCATTCCCGCTCTTCTGGTTCACCTGCAATGAATTTTCGAAATTACAAATCCATGAGCAAGCATAGACACTTGAATGACGAACACTTCGAACTGGTGTAACTTTTGAAGCGTGCAGTGCACACTGGAATCGAAGACATCCCTGCATTCCAGGCATTTCAGGGAATGCATCGAATCCATTATTTCCATTCCCGCTCTTCTGGTTCACTTGCAATGAGTTTCCGAAATTACAAATCCATGAGCAAGCATAGACACTTCAATGACGCCCACTTCGAACTGGTATAACTTTTGAAGCGTGCAGTGCACACTGGAATCGAAGACATAAATGAATTCCAGGCATTTCTGGAAATCCATCGAATCTAATATTTGTATTTCCGCTCTTAAGGTTCACTTGCAATGAATTTTCAAAATTACAAATCCATGTGCAAGCATAGACACTTCAATGACCCCCACTTCGAACTGGTGTAACTTTTGAAGCGTGCAGTGCACACTGAAATCGAAGACATCCCTGCATTCCAGTCTTTTCCGTTAATGCATCGAATCCAATATTTCCGTTCCCGCTCTTCTGGTTCACTTGCAATGAATTATCGAAATTACAAATCCATGAGCAAGAATAGACACTTGAATGACGCCCACTTCGAACTGGTATAACTTTTGAAGCGTGCAGTGCACACTGGAATAGAAGACATCGCTGCATTCCAGGCTTTTCTGGAAATGCATCGAATCCAATATTTCCGTTCGCGCTCTTCTGGTTCACTTGCAATGAGTTTCCGAAATTACAAATCCATGAGCAAGCATAGACACTTCAATGACGCCCACTTCGAACTGGTATAACTTTTGAAGCGTGCAGTGCACACTGGAATCGAAGACATAAATGAATTCCAGGCATTTCTGGAAATCCATCGAATCTAATATTTGTATTTCCGCTCTTAAGGTTCACTTGCAATGAATTTTCAAAATTACAAATCCATGTGCAAGCATAGACACTTCAATGACC
The DNA here is from genome assembly GCA_036925085.1 of Brachycybe producta. Taxonomy (NCBI): domain Eukaryota; kingdom Metazoa; phylum Arthropoda; class Diplopoda; order Playtdesmida; family Andrognathidae; genus Brachycybe; species Brachycybe producta. The sequence goes on from JAUPFP010000060.1 coordinate 60,712, forward strand.
CCCACTTCGAACTGGTGTAACTTTTGAAGCGTGCAGTGCACACTGGAATCGAAGACATCCCTGCATTCCAGGCATTTCAGGGAATGCATCGAATCCATTATTTCCATTCCCGCTCTTCTGGTTCCCCTGCAATGAATTTTCGAAATTACAAATCCATGAGCAAGCATAGACACTTCAATGACGCCCACTTCGAACTGGTGTAACTTTTGAAGCGTGCAGTGCACACTGAAATCGAAGACATCCCTGCATTCCAGTCTTTTCCGTTAATGCATCGAATCCAATATTTCCGTTCCCGCTCTTCTGGTTCACTTGCAATGAATTATCGAAATTACAAATCCATGAGCAAGAATAGACACTTGAATGACGCCCACTTCGAACTGGTATAACTTTTGAAGCGTGCAGTGCACACTGGAATAGAAGACATCGCTGCATTCCAGGCTTTTCTGGAAATGCATCGAATCCAATATTTCCGTTCGCGCTCTTCTGGTTCACTTGCAATGAATTTTCGAAATTACAAATTCATGAGCAAGCATAGACACTTCTATAACGCACACTTCGAACTGGTATAACTTTTGAAGCATGCAGTGCACACTGGAATCGAAGACATAAATGAATTCCAGGCATTTCTGGAAATCCATTGAATCTAATATTTGTATTTCCGCTCTTAAGGTTCACTTGCAATGAATTTTCAAAATTACAAATCCATGTGCAAGCATAGACACTTCAATGACCCCCACTTCGAACTGGTGTAACTTTTGAAGCGTGCAGTGCACACTGAAATCGAAGACATCACTGCATTCCAGGCATTTCAGGGAATGCATCGAATCCATTATTTCCATTCCCGCTCTTCTGGTTCACCTGCAATGAATTTTCGAAATTACAAATCCATGAGCAAGCATAGACACTTGAATGACGAACACTTCGAACTGGTGTAACTTTTGAAGCGTGCAGTGCACACTGGAATCGAAGACATCCCTGCATTCCAGGCATTTCAGGGAATGCATCGAATCCATTATTTCCATTCCCGCTCTTCTGGTTCACCTGCAATGAATTTTCGAAATTACAAATCCATGAGCAAGCATAGACACTTGAATGACGAACACTTCGAACTGGTGTAACTTTTGAAGCGTGCAGTGCACACTGGAATCGAAGACATCCCTGCATTCCAGGCATTTCAGGGAATGCATCGAATCCATTATTTCCATTCCCGCTCTTCTGGTTCCCCTGCAATGAATTTTCGAAATTACAAATCCATGAGCAAGCATAGACACTTCAATGACGCCCACTTCGAACTGGTATAACTTTTGAAGCGTGCAATGCACACTGGAATCGAAGACTTCCCTGCATTCCAGGCTTGTCTGTGAATGCATCGAATCTAATATTTCCGTTCCCGCTCTTCTGGTTCACTTGCAATGAGTTTCCGAAATTACAAATCCATGAGCAAGCATAGACACTTCAATGACGCCCACTTCGAACTGGTATAACTTTTGAAGCGTGCAGTGCACACTGGAATCGAAGACATAAATGAATTCCAGGCATTTCTGGAAATCCATCGAATCTAATATTTGTATTTCCGCTCTTAAGGTTCACTTGCAATGAATTTTCAAAATTACAAATCCATGTGCAAGCATAGACACTTCAATGACCCCCACTTCGAACTGGTGTAACTTTTGAAGCGTGCAGTGCACACTGAAATCGAAGACATCCCTGCATTCCAGTCTTTTCCGTTAATGCATCGAATCCAATATTTCCGTTCCCGCTCTTCTGGTTCACTTGCAATGAATTATCGAAATTACAAATCCATGAGCAAGAATAGACACTTGAATGACGCCCACTTCGAACTGGTATAACTTTTGAAGCGTGCAGTGCACACTGGAATAGAAGACATCGCTGCATTCCAGGCTTTTCTGGAAATGCATCGAATCCAATATTTCCGTTCGCGCTCTTCTGGTTCACTTGCAATGAGTTTCCGAAATTACAAATCCATGAGCAAGCATAGACACTTCAATGACGCCCACTTCGAACTGGTATAACTTTTGAAGCGTGCAGTGCACACTGGAATCGAAGACATAAATGAATTCCAGGCATTTCTGGAAATCCATCGAATCTAATATTTGTATTTCCGCTCTTAAGGTTCACTTGCAATGAATTTTCAAAATTACAAATCCATGTGCAAGCATAGACACTTCAATGACCCCCACTTCGAACTGGTGTAACTTTTGAAGCGTGCAGTGCACACTGGAATCGAAGACATCCCTGCATTCCAGGCATTTCAGGGAATGCATCGAATCCATTATTTCCATTCCCGCTCTTCTGGTTCCCCTGCAATGAATTTTCGAAATTACAAATCCATGAGCAAGCATAGACACTTCAATGACGCCCACTTCGAACTGCTGTAACTTTTGAAGCGTGCAGTGCACACTGGATTCGAAGACATCCCTGCATTCCAGGCTTGTCTGTGAATGCATCGAATCTAATATTTCCGTTCCCGCTCTTCTAGTTCACTTGCAATGAATTTTCGAAATTACAAATCCATGAGCAAGTATAAACACTTCAATGACGCCCACTTCGAACTGGTATAACTTTTGAAGCGTGCAGTGCACACTGGAATCGAAGACATAAATGAATTCCAGGCATTTCTGGAAATCCATCGAATCTAATATTTGTATTTCCGCTCTTAAGGTTCACTTGCAATGAATTTTCAAAATTACAAATCCATGTGCAAGCATAGACACTTCAATGACCCCCACTTCGAACTGGTGTAACTTTTGAAGCGTGCAGTGCACACTGAAATCGAAGACATCCCTGCATTCCAGTCTTTTCCGTTAATGCATCGAATCCAATATTTCCGTTCCCGCTCTTCTGGTTCACTTGCAATGAATTATCGAAATTACAAATCCATGAGCAAGCATAGACACTTCAATGACCCCCACTTCGAACTGGTGTAACTTTTGAAGCGTGCAGTGCACACTGGATTCGAAGACATCCCTGCATTCCAGGCTTGTCTGTGAATGCATCGAATCCAATATTTCCGTTCGCGCTCTTCTGGTTCACTTGCAATGAGTTTCCGAAATTACAAATCCATGAGCAAGCATAGACACTTCAATGACGCCCACTTCGAACTGGTATAACTTTTGAAGCGTGCAGTGCACACTGGAATCGAAGACATAAATGAATTCCAGGCATTTCTGGAAATCCATCGAATCTAATATTTGTATTTCCGCTCTTAAGGTTCACTTGCAATGAATTTTCAAAATTACAAATCCATGTGCAAGCATAGACACTTCAATGACCCCCACTTCGAACTGGTGTAACTTTTGAAGCGTGCAGTGCACACTGAAATCGAAGACATCCCTGCATTCCAGTCTTTTCCGTTAATGCATCGAATCCAATATTTCCGTTCCCGCTCTTCTGGTTCACTTGCAATGAATTTTCGAATTTACAAATCTATGAGCAAGCAATAGACACTTCAATGACGCCCACTTCGAACTGGTGTAACTTTTGAAGCGTGCAGTGCACACTGGAATCGAAGACATCTCTGCATTCCAGGCTTTTCTGGAAATGCATCGAATCCAATATTTCCGTTCCCGCTCTTCTGGTTCACTTGCAATGAGTTTCCGAAATTACAAATCCATGAGCAAGCATAGACACTTCAATGACGCCCACTTCGAACTGGTATAACTTTTGAAGCGTGCAGTGCACACTGGAATCGAAGACATAAATGAATTCCAGGCATTTCTGGAAATCCATCGAATCTAATATTTGTATTTCCGCTCTTAAGGTTCACTTGCAATGAATTTTCAAAATTACAAATCCATGTGCAAGCATAGACACTTCAATGACCCCCACTTCGAACTGGTGTAACTTTTGAAGCGTGCAGTGCACACTGGAATCGAAGACATCCCTGCATTCCAGGCATTTCAGGGAATGCATCGAATCCATTATTTCCATTCCCGCTCTTCTGGTTCCCCTGCAATGAATTTTCGAAATTACAAATCCATGAGCAAGCATAGACACTTCAATGACGCCCACTTCGAACTGCTGTAACTTTTGAAGCGTGCAGTGCACACTGGATTCGAAGACATCCCTGCATTCCAGGCTTGTCTGTGAATGCATCGAATCTAATATTTCCGTTCCCGCTCTTCTAGTTCACTTGCAATGAATTTTCGAAATTACAAATCCATGAGCAAGTATAAACACTTCAATGACGCCCACTTCGAACTGGTATAACTTTTGAAGCGTGCAGTGCACACTGGAATCGAAGACATAAATGAATTCCAGGCATTTCTGGAAATCCATCGAATCTAATATTTGTATTTCCGCTCTTAAGGTTCACTTGCAATGAATTTTCAAAATTACAAATCTGTAAGTTTCCGTTTTCACGGCTATCACAGTGGTGTTCTGTGATTCCCCTTTCAGCCAAATAGTACCTATTGGGTTTAGGGTTCGACCCTCCCAGCCAATGAAGGCTTATGTAGGGAATGGGTTTTGTAGTTTATCAGTGAGTGGTAGTAATTTTTTAATTTTCTTGGACTGGGCCTAATAAAGATAACAAGAGTTGTTAACCTTACCTTAGATGGCTTCTTGTTGTCTTCGGAGAATTATAGCTTTGTGAAAACAATTTCCTGGTCTCAGACTCAGAATCCAAATTACATGAAAAACCAACTCCTAGGTTTATTTCTCAAAACACTTCACAAACTCAACTCAAAACAACTCTAAGTCCAAATGACTTCACAAACTCAATTCAAAATAATTCTAAGTCTAAATGACTTCACAAACTCAATTCAAAATAATTCTAAGTCCAAATGACTTCACAAACTCAATTCAAAATAATTCTAAGTCTAAATGACTTCACAAACTCAATTCAAAATAATTCTAAGCCAAATGACTTCACAAACTCAATTCAAAATAATTCTAAGTCTAAATGACTTCACAAACTCAATTCAAAATAATTCTAAATCCAAATGACTTCACAAACTCAATTCAAAATAATTCTAAGTCCAAATGACTTCACAAACTCAATTCAAAATAATTCTAAGTCCAAATGACTTCACAAACTCAATTCAAAATAATTCTAAGTCCTATTCTTTAAATTTCTTCTAAGTCTCATCCTCTAAATTTCTTCTAAGGTCTTTCTTCTTTCTTTTTACTAAATCTATAACATATGTCCTCTCTTCTAGAACTCCAATGTAGGACTCTCTCTAGAATACGATGTTCATCGCATCTTGTTTAGTCAGAAATGAATTTTAAGTATTCTGATTGGTTAGAATTAATTTTCTAAAATTAAAATAACCAATCGGTTAACTGGCTTTTGATCTTCTTCTACGAACATCTGCCTAATATGCATCCGGTCGTAAAATTACAATTTGGATTTTTTATAAATTTTTTACGATCGTCGATACATACTGTTATTTCCACTAACCGTCATTTTCTATGAATTAGTATAGTTAACCTTTTAACTTTTCATCGAAAGTTTTAGTTTTCGGCAACTCATAACATTTCATTTGAATGACTAACATTCCCAATGTTCCTTTATTTGGTTTTCTAGGCCCTCCGAAATGTATTTCTATTTAAATACGATTTTGGCCCTTTTACCCCTACTCTGTTGAGAACCCTAACATCATACAACTCTTTCGCTACTTGTCGGTACCTCTTTTGGGTTATGTTTGACTTCACATATTGTTCCATTCATTTCATTATACTCATTCATAAGTTTCCTCTCTATAGTCTTCAATATACTCTATATATTATTAACGGCCCTTTTCTTAATGTGTTGAGAACCTGTTATGTGCTTTACTTTTTCTTTTAAACTTTTTATTACTTTGCTGTTTTGCATATTGAAGAGAGTGTATGGTAAAAAGTATCTTGTTACACTTTTTCCATCCCTTCTTTCTTTTTATTTTTTTTCTATAATGACGTCATAATTATTTGTAAAACAGGTGGTCTTCTACCGTGTGAGTATGAAGTATAAACCATATGTTTTTCTTCTTTAAGTGTCACATTTAAACTTTTTCATTGTTCAACTTTACTTTTCTCTTATTTTACACTCCACTAGGTAATCAGATTATATCAGGTTAATTAACCACTTCATCTATCTATCTATTACACTTTATAGTATGTTTTCCACTCTTTTCATTCTTTAATTACATTTAATTTTGTAAAAAAGTTTTTATTTAACATGGTACACTTATTTGGGCTCACCCTTCTAAAGTGTGTGTGGGTGGGTTTAGTCTTTCTATTTCCCCCCTCTCTTGTTTTCTTTAAAAACTTTTTATTACTTTTTACTTGTGTGGGTGGGTTTCTTTTTTGTTTCCCCCCTTTCTTTGACTTTCTTCTTGCTTCGTCATTCTCTTATGGGTGGGTGGGTTTCTTTTACTTTTTTCAGCCTCTCCCTTTTTTGCCTCTGTTTACTATGAGTGTGTGTGTGTGGGTGTGATTCATTCATACTTTATCCACCCCCTCTTTTACTACTACTTTCCCGCCATTTTTTATTTCCTCATTTTTTCTTCTCTTTTTTACTTCTCTTTCATTGTTTCTCTTTCTAGCTCCGCCTCTTTCTCTTTTTACTTTATTTTAATTTTCTCTTTTACTAATTTCTGCCCCTCTTTCAAATTATTGTTAGGTGTTGCTTTACTTATTTTTTCAACACCTAACATCCCTACCCCCTAAAATGTTACTTCTCTTTATCAATGTCAATACAAAATCCCTTTCAATCCCTTTAATTAACTTTATGTTTATTAAGTGTGTATAATCATATCTTGTATGATTTCTAAGTCAGCTCAGATTTTCTTGCTATCATCTTTGTGATATTTTATGCAAGGGAATTTCTTCCGAATCAATTTTCATTGGATCATTAAGACTTTACGTCTCACCAATATGATTCTGTCATCATTGCTGTTTTTTGTTTAGTATTCCTTTAGCCGACAGGATTATCTTCCATTATTTTGTCGACAGGATATACCCTTTTACATCATGTTTCCTATTTTCTCTTCACTTTACTTTTGCTTTGTCAACAGGATACTACTTCATTAGCCAACCGTTACATAGGTATTAGCATAATTTCTGCTTGATTATATGGTCGACCGGATACACAGTCGATACAATTATATAGTCGACAGGATATCTCCAATAATATATAAGTAATATTAAAATAAGCCCTGTTTTTGTTAGATAATCAGGATACTACTAATATAATACTAGTTTATAAGCAACATCATTCTATGTTCTATATATAAAGTTCACATATTTTCTTGTTTCCTTCGACATCAATTTCATCTTTGTTTCTTTACTGTACCAATTCTATTTTCAAATTATTCTATGTTTTCTCTTCACTCTTTATTGGACATTAATTTCTTCATTTTTCTACTGTACCAATTCTATTTTCAAATTATTCTATGTTTTCCCTTCACTCTTCATTGGACATTAATTTCTTCATTTTTCTACTGTACCAATTCTATTTTCAAATTATTCTATGTTTTCCCTTCACTCTTCACTCTCAAAAATGTTACATCCTAACCATCAAATCTAACCTAATAACACCTTAAATTTCACATCTAAAAACACACTATTTCCATTAAGTCTCTACTCACAAATAAGTTCAGAAATTCAGTCTTTCGTGCCATCACACTTGGTCATCTTCATATCTTCGTGATGCCTTTAATCATATGGATTCCTGTGGTCTTCCACGCTGTCCATCTGCTGTCTTCTCTTAATTATTCTCAGAAGTCTTGAATTCTCTCTTCATTGATGTCTTGATTCTTTTCATCTCTGATGTCTTGAATTTTTTCCTTCTTTCCAACCTTTATGATGTTTAGAAATCATCCATGTTCATCTTTTTGTGTGATGTCATGGGCTGATCTTTTCTTTGATGTCTTTCTTTAAACTGTTTTAGAAGTCTTTTTTGGTACATTTTCACAGATTTTATCACCTGGTAAAATGTCACAACTTCTACAGTATCGTTGTTGTAGATAATTCTTCTCGATGTATATTATAGATGCAATATTGAGAAAATAGTCTTCTCCCTTTCACTGTTGTTTCATAGTGAAAGATGAGTACAGTTATCTCATTCGCATCATGCTGAGCACACATGAAAACACAAAACATGATCCTAATATACTTAGTCCGATCATGAACGGAGCGTAGAACATAGATCCCAAGCTTCCCAAAAAGTTTGGAAAGATTGATGAGAACGTAAATTCGTCGCCTGGAGAATATCCTCCAACAGATGTAACACGAGCATCGAAAGTTCTTTGAAGATTCAACTGTGGTTCTTCGAAGCATCCTTCAAATTTCTCGCACGACACTCCAACTCGCGATTGTAAACACACTTTATCGGAAATACATTTTTTACTAATCTGTATCTGTATATCATATATTTTGGCACTAGTAGTGAGAGTGAGAGCTCTGGTACTCATAGGTATGTCTTCAAAGGTAATTGTTACTGTTCCTGGAAAACATGTACTAATTGCTTCAATTTGCAATACTGCTAATATTGAACAAGAATAACACCCCTGATGAGCTACTATTCTTAATATACGGGGACACACTCGAACTGTACTTAATATGACCTGATAGTTTTCTACTATTAAATGTACTACTGCTGGGCTAGATACAATTAAAGAAGATTTCAATCGGCCTTCTTTGTCAACAAACACTTTATGATTCGTTAATGCCATAGGTATTAGATTCCTTTTACTTTGTATCATTAATTCTAGATATGACTGTTGTTTCGTACAAGTCATTCGTGACTCAAAGAAACTACATTCTACCATTCTTTTATCAAATAAAAATCCTTTGATATTGCTTCACCAGCTTGTACATCCCCAATTTGGCCTCTATAGGGTCTTGAGAATTCTGCAGCTGTATCTAAATAAGCTTCTGACCCATTCCCATGTTTGATTATCAAATGCTTGGAAATAATATCAGTTGCTTGATCAAAAACTCCAACTACTTCAACATATATTTGATCGGGCACTTCTTTTGCCGACCGGATTGCATATTTTGTCTCAGTATCATTATTCTTAATAGTCAATATTATTTTAGGGTGACACTTCATACTAGAAATTTTTCTTACTTCAAATACATTTTTATAATCAGGTTTCAAATACCATCGGAAATGATGACATGGTTGTCTACTGGCAATAAAACATGAAGTTCCAGAATCACCTGGAAAACAATCTGTTACTCCTGGCCAATCTAAAGCTTCTTTAGTTAACAATTCAAATTTGTAATCTGGGTGACAATGATCTCCCCATCCACAATACTTATTTTGAGGACATGCAATTTGATTTAAAGTGAATAGCTCGGTTGGAAATGTATAGTATAATCTTTCCGTTCGCCATTCACAATTTACACTTTCAAATCTTATTTCAACACTTGCAACATAGTTTTCTTGATGATCAGTTAGCCATAAACATGCAGTATACTCTAAATTGGTTAAAGTTACCTGTATTGATGTGGCTAGGGAACATTTTTGTCCCTGATTCATTTCTTGACATTCAGTAATTTGTGATTTTATCATTTTATGTTCTGTGCATTTCGCTTGTGCACTTGAAACCAAACTTAATAAAAATCCTATCAAAATTATTATAGTAATGACTGTTGGACTCAGGATACTATTTCTTGATAAAGTACCTGTTTCCAAATCATCATACTTATCTTTAACCTTTTTGACTTTATTTTTTACGGATCGACCACTAGCGACACCAATAACCATAGATACCTTTAAACATTTTTTACCAATACGATATATAAACAATGAACACATAATAAACCAAGATAATAAATTCCATAATGATTTCAACACTGCTTTGATATATAAAACAACAATACTAGTCATTAACATCAATAATATGATTATAGCATATGTTAGATATGTTGGCATACATTGAATATTATAGACAAACTCATAACATAAAACACATTTTAATCTGTGACATATATCTTTACCTTCAATATGGAACTTTCCTTCCATCATATGACCTTCTGTGGAAATGAAGATGATATGAAGGGTACCAGATTCCATACCAAATTCAGGATTTATAATAACCTGTTTCTTTTTTTCCCACATGTAAACTTCTTTCTACTCCGTTTTTTCTAATTATAACTGTGCCTTCTGCACTTACTGTTATGACGGGATCATTAAATTTGATGAAGTTTACCCCTTCCTCAATTTTGAACGTATCCATTCCCAATAAATTTCGCCCAATACGTTTTCTTTTCCTTCCATATTTTAACTCAGATGTGTTGAAGTAACATTCTCTATAAGATATTATTTCAAATCCTTCTGATTCAATACCCTTTTTGTTCACATGTATTAATCTTGTATTTGCTCGAACTATTTCGCAATGACATTCTGTCTTCTTACTTGCGCATTTTCTTGTGCTTTTGCAATATTGTTCTGTTCCTGAACAAGTATCATTTTTAGCACAACTACATGGCATTCCTCTATTTTGGCACTTATACATTTCACTGTTACCATTTGTTTCTTCTGTTTGCTTAACTTGAAATTCTACAGCTGATTCGCTTTTTCCCTCTTTACTTATTAATTTTGTAACCCATTTAACCATACATTCTCTGCAACCATTTTGCGGGCACATTTTATCCGAATACGGTTCCGGACTGTTTATAACCGCTTCTTTGCAAACCTTTTCACCTTTCTTCCAATTACAAATTTCGATGTCGTAATATTCCTGTCCCGTGACTGCTATCGTCCACAACAGCAAAATTCCAATCATCTTATCGAACGCCATTTCTTCCTTTTATCTGAAATAAACAAACTTCTCATCTCCTAAAATGAAATCATTATACACTTATAACAAATAGTTAATCAATTTCCTCAACATCTTTAAACAACAATTTCAAACTCTTTAAAACAAAATCTCAATTCCTACAAACAATATTTCAATTTCATTACTCTCTTTTTCTATATTCATTATTAGTGGGTCTCCTGCCCCCTAAGCTTCTACTATTTCTATTAAATTCTTCTTTAGCATAATCTGTCAATCTTTACTAGCCTTTGTTGCTTTACAACAATTATTTTCCTAGCTTAGATCTTTAATGAGAACTTCTTTGATTCAATTTTATTTCTATACTCTCTTTTCAAAATATACTTATTTTCTCAACACTTAGACCGTCTATTTTTTTATCATTACTGTTTCAATCATTCTTAATTTTCCTTTTCATAATTCCGGACAGTCCGTCGTCCAACATTAATGTTTTAATTATTCTTATTTTCTTTTACTTATTTCCGGACAGTCCGTCGTCCAACACTAATGCTTTAAATTATTCTTATTTTCTTTTACTTATTTCCGGACAGTCCGTCGTCCAACACTAATGCTTTAAATCATTTATCTTTCTCTGTTATTTTTTTATCTTCATTAATTCAATAAACCATTCATTTTTACTCATTAGTCGTTAAATATGGATAAGCTAACTCAATGTCATGTTGTCTAACAATTCAGTAACAATATCAATACTTTGTCCGCTAATCTAAACTCAAACATTTTTTCTCAATTACATCTATTATTTATCATAACTTTTTTCATCATTTTCCTTTTCAATGACTACCTTAACCTGAATTATTTCTTACTCATTCTTTCTATCACACTTACTAATTTAAACATCTTGTCTAACAATTGTCCTGCTACATTATCTTCTGGCTCTTCTTGACCAGTTTTTCTAGTATCTTCTTCAATTATAGAATCCTGTTCACTCTGAATTTCTTCTTCTGATGCACTAATTTCTTGGGATTCCGAAATACTTGGAGGATGTCTATCTTCCTCTTGGGTATCCCTAGAATTTCCTTTATTCAATATCTCTTGCAACTTTTTACGTAACCTTGCTAAACTCAAATCTCCTTCATCTTCAGATTCGCCTGGTTCAACTCTAGGTGGATCTGGTAGTTTAGGTAATACTTCTGTCCTAGGTGTAATTCTTCTTGTTCTTACTGGTAATGGCGTAGCAAACTGTATGGAACCTTTACTTCGTAAATTATAACCACTAGTACTGGGTACGGCTTCTGTGTTCCGAATAATTCCCTTAGGTGTCTTAGTATTTACTGTAGGTACCTTTTCACAACAATAATCAATTTTATCTGCATTGTCTTCATCATCTTCATCTGAACTTGAATTACTCGATTCACTAGGCCTTTTGCCTTTTCTGCTTTGTTCTTTAGGTTCTTTCACCTTTTCTGTACAGTCCTCAATCTTTTCCCATGGATTTTTTCCTTTTACTACTCTTAATCTCTCTTCATGAACTATTTGTACATCTTTGTGTCTATACATGTGCTTTATCTCAAAATTAACAGGTGATGTTTGTCTAATGACTCGATAAGGACCTTTGTTCAACTTCGCTAATTTTTTTGTTTTACCTTGTGCTACTTGTGGTACATTCAAATATACTTTTTCACCTACTTGTATTCCTTTATTTTTTCTTTTCTTTCCTTGATATCTAATTTGATTTTCTGCTGATTTTTCTAAACTCTCTTTTGCTATATCATGTATCTTCTGCATCCTATTTGCCACTACCTTTCCATAGTCTTCAGTGTTGTACACTGGCTGAGGTTCATCTCCTATTAAATCAAATGGTAAATTCATATCCTGTCCAAACAATAAAAAATAAGGTGTCTCCTTAGTGCTTGAATGCATCGCACTACGATATGCCATCAATACTAATGGAAGTTCCTCATCCCAATTTCTTTGTGAACTATCAACATAATGTGATAACATTGTTGTTAGTGTCCTGTTGAATCTCTCAACTAAACCATCTGTTTGCGGGTGATATGCTGACGTAAAAATCTTTTTAATTCCGAATGTCTCACACAGACTTTTCATAAGTTCAGACATAAAGTTTGCACCTCTGTCTGTTATTAGAGTCTGGGGACTACCATACCGTGAAATAATTTCTCTTACTAACAAATTTGCAATGGTTTCAGCTTTCTGATCTGGAATAGCAAATGCTTCTGGGTATCTTGTTAGATAATCACAAATAACTACAATGTATTTATTTCCATTCTGTGTAGTAGGTAAAGGACCTAGTATATCCATTCCAATTCTTTCAAATGGTTTGGATGGTGCTGGGAACTTACATAATGGACTTTTCCCATGTGGAATCTTTTTCTGATTACACGATACACAAGCTTCACAATATTGTTTCACATCTTTCTTTAAAGTTTCCCAATAAAATCTGTCTGCAACTTTGCTTGTTGTTTTTTCAATACCAAAATGACCTGCTGTAATATTATCATGACACATTTTCAACACATAATTTCTTTTACTCAAAGGGACTACAGTTCTTAATTTATTTTCGGATCTTTTTACTAACCAACCTTTTGTATTTAATTCTAAACCCAACTTATCAACTTTTTCTTTTACCTTTTTATCTACTGGACAACCATATAAACATTCCATGAAAGATTTCAATTCTTCGCAATTTTCTTGATCTTTAGCAACCTCATGTTCTTCCCAAGTTTCTTGTTCATTTAACACATTTAATTCTTTGCTTTCTACAGGATTTCGACTCAAAGCATCTGCATTAGTATTCTCTTTACCTTTTCTATATAAAACCTCAAAATCATATTGTTGTAACTGTAATGCCCATCTAGTTAACATAGCTTTATCTTTTTTCATAGTCATCAAGTATTTTAATGGTTGATGATCTGTGATAAGAGTAAACTTTCTTCCCATCAAGTAATATCGAAAATAATTTACACCATAAACACATGCTAATGCCTCTTTCCATGTCGTAGAATAATTTTGTTCTGATTTGGTGAGCTTCCTACTCGCATAAGATATTGGGTGTAATTGACCGTCAATCTTTTGTTCGAGGATTGCCCCGATTGCTTCATTACTTGCATCAGTAGTCAAATAAAATGGTCTTTCAAAATTTGGCATTATCAAAACTGGATATGTAATCAAACATCCTTTTAATTTCTGAAAAGATTCTTCACAGTCTTTTGTCCAAAGAAATGGAGTATCTTTACTTAACAACTTTGTTAATGGACCTGCTAAACTTGCACAATTTGGAATAAATTTTCTATAAAAGTTTACTAATCCCACAAAACTTTGTATTTTCTTGACACTTGTTGGTCTCGGAAAATTTTCTACTGCTTCTACTTTCTTTCCACCTGGTTGGAATTTCCCTTGTGTAAATGTATGTCCTAGATAGTTTATTTCCTTCTGTAGGAACAAACATTTTGTTGGTTTTGCTTTTAAGTTTGCATTTCTAAGTCGCTCAAACACTAAATTTAACCTTTCATAATGTTCCTCTATAGTTTTACTGTATACAATAATATCATCCATGTAAACAAAACAAATTTTCCCTTTCAAATCACCTAATACATTATCCATAAGTCTCTGATATACACTTGGAGATGTTTTTAGTCCCATTGGACATCTGTTGAATTCATAGTGTCCAAAAGGTGTACTAAAACCTGTTTTTGCTTTATCTTCTTCTGTTATGGGAATCTGGTAAAAACCACTTGCCATGTCTAAAGTAGAAAAATAAACAGCTTCTCCTAATTGATTACTTACTCCCAAAAGCTCTGGTAATGGATATTTATCACTAACTACCTTTAAATTCAATGCTCGATAATCAACAACTAATCTTTGACTCCCATCTGGTTTTCCTATAAGCATGCAAGGTGCTGAGTAAGGACTTAACGATGGTCTAATTATTCCTGCATCTAATAACTCATCAATTTTCTCTTTCATAACTACTTCTGATTTCTGTGGCAACTTGTATGGTCGTATAAAAACTGGAACTTGATCCACCATGTGGATTTCTTGTTCAACAACAGGTGTCGGTTTCAGTTCTTTAAGTGAACATGCAAATATATCATTTTTCTCCAAAAAATTTCTTAATTGATTCTGATTCTCTGTCTCCGTTTTACTTACTACTTCTAATATCCATTCTTTATCTCCCTTTTTCTGCAACATATTAATCATTTCATTTTTCTCTAAACTTCTTGTCTTAATTTTCATCCCATTATAACCAATTACATCAAGCAAGGGTTCATATGTTAATCCTAACTGCTTTATCACATCTATGCCGAAAATCATCTGATATTTCTTTGGCAAATCTTCTGCACTCACGTATAAAGGAACCTTTTCCACTTTCTCTGCTGTAATACGTACGGGTATTTCATATAATCCCTTTGTACGAAACGGTGTACCATTCGCTGTGGTAATTATAACCTTAGCTTGATCAGTGATAGGCTTTATATCTCGTGATTTCCGTCCTTTTATCTTTTCAAATAAGGATTTGGAAATTATCGATATTCCTGCTCCTGTGTCATATAGAATCTTTATCAGATTGTTTTTCGACTGAGCTAAAAAGATAGGACATGTTGTGTCATTCAGAATGTTTAATGTGACGCGGTTTTCATACATTCTCCCCCATTGACGCGTTCTATTCTTTGAAGGAGTTTCTAGTTTTCCGTCCTACCATTTGCTTGATTTCTTCGAACCTGATTCCCTGGGTTCTGTCTTGCTCCTAATCTACAAACATTTGCAAAATGACCTTGCTTTCCACATTTAAAACATACTATGGGTTCACTTTGTCTTTGGACTTGTTTCATTCTACAATCCTTTGCATAATGACCCATTTTCCCACAATTATAACATCCTTGGCCTCTCTGCCTTTCAATCTGCACATTTCTCTGTGTATTTCCAAAATTAGGAGCTCTACCATTAGGCTGAAAAGCTTGTGGCTGATTCCAATTTGGTTGTGGGTAACTCGGATTTCTCCATTGCTGTGGAATTGTTGGTTTTGACCAACACTCATTAGCATAATGTCCTCTCTTGTGACATCTGAAACATTCAACATTTCGTTTATCCATCCTTTGATTACTTCCTTCCTCTTTCTTGGCATTCTCTTGAGCCTTTATTTTTTCTTGAAACTTCTGGTCCAATACTGCAATGTCTTTTGTTCTCTGAGCATCCAATTGCTTTAATTTCTCTTCAAATTTCTTCAGCATCTCCTTTTCTTCAGTAATCGTCTCTAGCACATTTATTCCATATTTCGCATGAACCAACTTCTCATTTTCTTCTTCCGCTAGAATGATTCTGATTGTTTCGTTCAAATCAGCAGGATTCCGTGAAAGTACAAATCTTTTTATTCTTGGATGCAATCCTTTGATGATTTGATTTTGTATCATTCCATCTCTGACTGCTATCTGGTCGGCACTGGGATTTTCCTCGGTGAAGGCTCTTCCTCTGGTCTTTACTCTGGAAATATACTCAATAGCGCTTTCTGTGTTGCTCTGTTTTTCTTCTAAAAACTTCTGCATTGATACCAACTTAGGTTCGATTGGCTCGAATCTTTGTATCATCAACGCTTTTAACTCTTCAATTGAGTTTATCTGTCTAATGCTTGGATGATCTCTGAAAAATTCCGCAGCAGGACCTCTGCACTTGGATTTTATCAGAATGATCTGGAACTCTTCTGTCCATCTTGCTAAATTAGCTACACCTTCTATTTGCTCAAAAAACTCTTTGGCGGATGGTCCTTTTTCATCCCCAGAAAAATATGGTATTAACCCTGTGTGATGCATGTTAAGATTCGTATTTGCGTTACCTTCTGCACCACCATTGGAGTTACCGACTTCTCCATCATTGGAAGCCATTTTGTCTTCTTCCATCTAATTTCCAAACAACTTTTAATTTTAATCTTTAATCTTCCCCTTCTAAGTCTCTTTGTACGAAAAAATCTATTCTTTCCTGTGTTTTTGCGGGGTGACCTAAGCGGGACAAATACTCATTAAAATCTATCAATTCTCTAACTGCTTTTTCATATGAACATGCAACTCTCCCAAATGCTATCTCTGGGTAATTTCTTTTATCAAAATGCCTATAATGTGTAACACACTTCCACCTATAATCTTGTCTATGATGGTGACACTGTGTTTTGAAACAATTTTTTAGTTCAGGACACCTATAAACCTTATCTTGATCACTAAAATTCTCCCTCATTATTCTAAATTATTTTCTGACAATAAAACTTCTTTATCTAAATCGGTCAATATCTATTTCTGACTCTATGGAATATTCATCTAATTCATGCAATAATTCATTTAATGAGGTTAACAACTGTTTAACACGAAGCCAAAGTTCATATTCTTCTACTTGAAAAGCTCTATGATGTGTGAGACACACATAAATGTTCTCTATTTCTGTTAAATCAATAATATCACAACTAAACCTTAAGGGACACCATGGTAATAATTCTAAATCAACACTCATTTTATTAAGAATTCAAACAAACACGCTTTTTTCCTTTATTTTTTATACTCCCAAATGTTCATTAAATATCTTTTGATGAACTGCACATTGATACTGTTTAGGCCAAGTTTTTGGTGAAATTAAGACAAAAAAGCATTCGTCATGCAATGGACAATGATTACCAATTCTATCTGTTAATAACTGAAGTTCTTCTAAGGGACTTTTACACTTAGTCTCAAAAATTACTTTGTTTACATTAGGATTTATACCACACATGTATAGATACTCAGGAAATGCAAAATTTACGTTGTGGACTTCGCATGTTACAAATTCTTGAAAATCTTCGTGTACTATACTACAACTTTTCCCAAAAGGACATCTATTGGCATCTCGTTCCCTTTTCCTTTGTATGCTTAAATCCATACCCTTTAAATATCACTCATTAATAAACCATAATATTTTCTGTCTATAACTGGAATTCTTTATACACTTTCTTCTTCTTCTATTCTTATGAAAAAGCTATATATATCTTGCAATAGTTCACCTAGTGTTGTCAATAATGTTCTAACTTGAAGCCAATTTTCGTATTCTTCTATCTGAAAAATTCTTTGGTGTGTAAGGCAAGCATATGTGTTATCTATGTTTCTTCTATCAATTATTACACAATTAAGTCTTATAGGACACCATGGTAATACATTTAAGTCCATACCCTCTTTACATATGGATTACGTTAAAAAGAGTATTAATTACTGTTCCGTGTATAATGCACTGGAATTCCCTAGGAGCTTCGTTTTGTGTGATGGCTACAAAGGCACAATTCCTAGCATAAGGACACGATTCCCATCTACTTATAATTATTCTTCGAATGTCTTCCTCAGTGTCTTGATCAGTACAATCAACAACAGCTTGTATCGGGAAATAACCTTGATTAGCACACCTGTATACGTAATCTGCAGGTAAATACCAGAATTTATGGGTGAGGCATTCAATCCGTCCTATAGATCGATGAAACTTAGTAATACAATCTGGTCCTATGGGGCACTGTAACCTATTCGTTTGATAATCCTCACTCATACTAAATATCTTAACTTTCTTTCTTTTCCTCTTCCTTTATTACCTTCAACTTCAAATTACTTGTCTCTTTAATTATAATTTTCTCTGGGATTTTTTCTGTCTGATACCAGGTATCATGTACAAAACACTTAACTCGACCACTTTCTCGAAAAAATCTTACAATGCAATAAGGACCTATTGGGCACTGTGGTATGTTCCTACTAGTGTCTTCTAAGTTCATGCTTTTTTACTGATAAAATTTCCAACTTATCTTTCAAGTCACGATTACTTTGAATGTATTCAGTTTGAAAATGATTAAGATGACAAACACACTTCACCAAATTATCTCTTTTCTTTATAATAAAAACACAATTTAAACTAAATGGACAAGTTATACTTACTAAAGATTTTTTTTTTCTACACATAATCTTTACTTCTTCTCAATTCCTGCTATTGAAAAAGTTTTTGATTTCAACCAGATTTGGATGTATGATAAATTGTCCAATATATTCACAAAATTCACTATATTCTATACTTGCTTCTACATTGTTTGATCCAGGTCTTCCTAGTGCAACAAATGGGTAATCTCTAATATCAAACAGGTAATTGTGGCTCATACACTTCCACATATATGAATTGTCTGAGAAATCTGGAGCTCTTTAAACGTGATATGGCAATCCGTCGTCTGCCAATCGTTCGTCCTGTGGCTCCGGTGGTTCTCTTTCCACGGGAGACGAAGGAGGTGCGATGAAACCAGCAAGATCCGATCTCACGTTAAAGATTGGAGTTCCGTGAAGATAAAATTGTGCCACTCCACTCTCCAAAAAATGTACCGGACTTGGTATCGGACTTGGTATTGGACTTGGTATTGAACTCGGTGTTGGGCTCACCGGAGACGGCAAGCTAAATCGTACCGACTGGTAACCCGCCAACGGTCTTAGGTTAGCCAAGAGTAAGTGATACGCTAATTCCGCCTCGTCGATGAATCTTTCTCGTCGCTCTCGGTACTCTTCTTCTGTTATAATTCTAGGGGAAACTCTGCACACTGGTTTAAAATTGTTCAGTTCACGGTCTTCTGGTGCTTCGGCCATAACCTGGAAAAGAGCATTATTATGATTCTTTCATCCCCCCAAACACTCTAATAAGGCCCATTAATCGATTACCTAATTAATCAATTAATTACTTTATGCGCAATTATGTATGCAATTTTGTATGGGAGCGTGCGTATGTGTGTTGGGAGCAAATCTTAAAAACAAGTACAATACAAAAACAATTTGCAAAACAACTGAAACAAAACAACTCAGGCAATATGACTTAATTTAATCATGCACTTAATAGGCCACTTAATATATTTTAGGACCCCCAAAAATCTTGATCAAAATCAATAATAATGTACTCAACATATCCACTCACAACAACAATATGGGTAAACCTAAGAATCTTCCAGAAATTTTTTTTTTTTTTTTCATTAAACCATTAATTGACTTGCAAATTTCATTATCTTCTAACCCCAAAGTATTTTAACCATGATAAGATGAACACAAAGATAAATGAGGTCTCTAGCAGTAATATCTACCTCCTCCCAATCAAATCCTCTAAACCAGAACAAGTCAGTTAACTTTATGCAACAATACACTAACAATTTCCAGCTCATTTCTTTGTTCACCAGTAAGTATTTTTATTTAACCCCAGAATGCTTTAATTGCCCATAAAGCAATAAAGAAATAAGCAATCTCTTCGATTGCTATTTCTATGTTTGTCCAGTCCAATTCTTGTACTAGACAAACCTCGACAATTTTGGTAAAAATGAAACAAAACAGTCTTAGATACATAAAATAAAAAGGTTTTAGTTGCAAACAATAATTCTACTATAGTAACCCAAGAAAATAATATTTTGCAGGGTTCTACAATTTTAATAAAGATTAAATACTAAACACAAAATTCGAAACTCATTAAGATACAAATAATTTTCAAAATTTTGAAAATAATCCCATTTAAGTTGTGAAAGATCTTCTAGTATCTTTTAGCCACAAATGTTATTTGATATAATTAATTCCAAAATAAGCAATCAGTTGAATTCCTCAATTAACCCTAATTAATCCAAACCAAAAAATTTTTTTTTTTTTTTTTTTTTCTGAATTAGCCAATTCACACATTAACAAATAAGATATTCCACACTTAATGAAGCAAATCAATTAACTTTTCTCAAACTTCAATTAATTTTCTCATGTTAATCTCAATTCCAATTCACCCCTAAAAAAATTACAATTAAAATTCATAAAATATCTCAATCAGCTTTCTAAAAATCAATTCTCCCTAGAACATGCAAATTATTCTCAGTTTTACTTCATAAATTAATCCAACTCTGTCTATCACTCAATACTCATTTCTTTAACCTCTTTGTTCATCAATTTTAAAACAAGGTAAGCATGCACAATTTATTCTGTAATCCAATAAATTTGCATTTATTCACTTTATAGATCCCAATCAACATAACCCAATAACTTCCATTAACTTTGAACATATAAACTTCAAAACAACTCAATTGTCTCAACTGAACTTCTTCAAAATAACCCAACTGTTAACCCAAGCAACTAGCAAATTATTTAAATACCAAACAAATCAAAAAAAAAAATCAATCCAACCCAATTGAACTCAAACTAATTTTATTTATCCTAATTTAGCCCAACCAAATAATAGGAAAGAGACAATACTTCAATAAAATACACTAAAAATCAAATTGCCATCCCAAAACCCCAACTAATGTTCCAATTGCTTTGCCACAAAACTTTCTAATAAAACAATTCAACCACCCAACCGATTTTTTAACTAATCCTGTCGACTGCGCCACTTTTTGTAAGTTTCCGTTTTCACGGCTATCACAGTGGTGTTCTGTGATTCCCCTTTCAGCCAAATAGTACCTATTGGGTTTAGGGTTCGACCCTCCCAGCCAATGAAGGCTTATGTAGGGAATGGGTTTTGTAGTTTATCAGTGAGTGGTAGTAATTTTTTAATTTTCTTGGACTGGGCCTAATAAAGATAACAAGAGTTGTTAACCTTACCTTAGATGGCTTCTTGTTGTCTTCGGAGAATTATAGCTTTGTGAAAACAATTTCCTGGTCTCAGACTCAGAATCCAAATTACATGAAAAACCAACTCCTAGGTTTATTTCTCAAAACACTTCACAAACTCAACTCAAAACAACTCTAAGTCCAAATGACTTCACAAACTCAATTCAAAATAATTCTAAGTCTAAATGACTTCACAAACTCAATTCAAAATAATTCTAAGTCCAAATGACTTCACAAACTCAATTCAAAATAATTCTAAGTCTAAATGACTTCACAAACTCAATTCAAAATAATTCTAAGCCAAATGACTTCACAAACTCAATTCAAAATAATTCTAAGTCTAAATGACTTCACAAACTCAATTCAAAATAATTCTAAATCCAAATGACTTCACAAACTCAATTCAAAATAATTCTAAGTCCAAATGACTTCACAAACTCAATTCAAAATAATTCTAAGTCCAAATGACTTCACAAACTCAATTCAAAATAATTCTAAGTCCTATTCTTTAAATTTCTTCTAAGTCTCATCCTCTAAATTTCTTCTAAGGTCTTTCTTCTTTCTTTTTACTAAATCTATAACATATGTCCTCTCTTCTAGAACTCCAATGTAGGACTCTCTCTAGAATACGATGTTCATCGCATCTTGTTTAGTCAGAAATGAATTTTAAGTATTCTGATTGGTTAGAATTAATTTTCTAAAATTAAAATAACCAATCGGTTAACTGGCTTTTGATCTTCTTCTACGAACATCTGCCTAATATGCATCCGGTCGTAAAATTACAATTTGGATTTTTTATAAATTTTTTACGATCGTCGATACATACTGTTATTTCCACTAACCGTCATTTTCTATGAATTAGTATAGTTAACCTTTTAACTTTTCATCGAAAGTTTTAGTTTTCGGCAACTCATAACATTTCATTTGAATGACTAACATTCCCAATGTTCCTTTATTTGGTTTTCTAGGCCCTCCGAAATGTATTTCTATTTAAATACGATTTTGGCCCTTTTACCCCTACTCTGTTGAGAACCCTAACATCATACAACTCTTTCGCTACTTGTCGGTACCTCTTTTGGGTTATGTTTGACTTCACATATTGTTCCATTCATTTCATTATACTCATTCATAAGTTTCCTCTCTATAGTCTTCAATATACTCTATATATTATTAACGGCCCTTTTCTTAATGTGTTGAGAACCTGTTATGTGCTTTACTTTTTCTTTTAAACTTTTTATTACTTTGCTGTTTTGCATATTGAAGAGAGTGTATGGTAAAAAGTATCTTGTTACACTTTTTCCATCCCTTCTTTCTTTTTATTTTTTTTCTATAATGACGTCATAATTATTTGTAAAACAGGTGGTCTTCTACCGTGTGAGTATGAAGTATAAACCATATGTTTTTCTTCTTTAAGTGTCACATTTAAACTTTTTCATTGTTCAACTTTACTTTTCTCTTATTTTACACTCCACTAGGTAATCAGATTATATCAGGTTAATTAACCACTTCATCTATCTATCTATTACACTTTATAGTATGTTTTCCACTCTTTTCATTCTTTAATTACATTTAATTTTGTAAAAAAGTTTTTATTTAACATGGTACACTTATTTGGGCTCACCCTTCTAAAGTGTGTGTGGGTGGGTTTAGTCTTTCTATTTCCCCCCTCTCTTGTTTTCTTTAAAAACTTTTTATTACTTTTTACTTGTGTGGGTGGGTTTCTTTTTTGTTTCCCCCCTTTCTTTGACTTTCTTCTTGCTTCGTCATTCTCTTATGGGTGGGTGGGTTTCTTTTACTTTTTTCAGCCTCTCCCTTTTTTGCCTCTGTTTACTATGAGTGTGTGTGTGTGGGTGTGATTCATTCATACTTTATCCACCCCCTCTTTTACTACTACTTTCCCGCCATTTTTTATTTCCTCATTTTTTCTTCTCTTTTTTACTTCTCTTTCATTGTTTCTCTTTCTAGCTCCGCCTCTTTCTCTTTTTACTTTATTTTAATTTTCTCTTTTACTAATTTCTGCCCCTCTTTCAAATTATTGTTAGGTGTTGCTTTACTTATTTTTTCAACACCTAACAAATCCATGTGCAAGCATAGACACTTCAATGACCCCCACTTCGAACTGGTGTAACTTTTGAAGCGTGCAGTGCACACTGAAATCGAAGACATCCCTGCATTCCAGTCTTTTCCGTTAATGCATCGAATCCAATATTTCCGTTCCCGCTCTTCTGGTTCACTTGCAATGAATTATCGAAATTACAAATCCATGAGCAAGAATAGACACTTGAATGACGCCCACTTCGAACTGGTATAACTTTTGAAGCGTGCAGTGCACACTGGAATAGAAGACATCGCTGCATTCCAGGCTTTTCTGGAAATGCATCAAATCCAATATTTCCGTTCGCGCTCTTCTGGTTCACTTGCAATGAATTTTCGAAATTACAAATTCATGAGCAAGCATAGACACTTCTATAACGCACACTTCGATCTGGTATAACTTTTGAAGCATGCAGTGCACACTGGAATCGAAGACATAAATGAATTCCAGGCATTTCTGGAAATCCATTGAATCTAATATTTGTATTTCCGCTCTTAAGGTTCACTTGCAATGAATTTTCAAAATTACAAATCCATGTGCAAGCATAGACACTTCAATGACCCCCACTTCGAACTGGTGTAACTTTTGAAGCGTGCAGTGCACACTGGAATCGAAGACATCTCTGCATTCCAGGCTTTTCTGGAAATGCATCGAATCCAATATTTCCGTTCCCGCTCTTCTGGTTCACTTGCAATGAGTTTCCGAAATTACAAATCCATGAGCAAGCATAGACACTTCAATGACGCCCACTTCGAACTGGTATAACTTTTGAAGCGTGCAGTGCACACTGGAATCGAAGACATCTCTGCATTCCAGGCTTTTCTGGAAATGCATCGAATCTAATATTTCCGTTCCCGCTCTTCTAGTTCACTTGCAATGAATTTTCGAAATTACAAATCCATGAGCAAGAATAGACACTTGAATGACGCCCACTTCGAACTGGTATAACTTTTGAAGCGTGCAGTGCACACTGGAATAGAAGACATCCCTGCATTCCACGTTTTTCCGTTAATGCATCGAATCCAATATTTCCTTTCCCGCTCTTCTGGTTCACTTGCAATGAATTTTCGAATTTACAAATCTATGAGCAAGCAATAGACACTTCAATGACGCCCACTTCGAACTGGTGTAACTTTTGAAGCGTGCAGTGCACACTGGAATCGAAGACATCTCTGCATTCCAGGCTTTTCTGGAAATGCATCGAATCCAATATTTCCGTTCCCGCTCTTCTGGTTCACTTGCAATGAGTTTCCGAAATTACAAATCCATGAGCAAGCATAGACACTTCAATGACGCCCACTTCGAACTGGTATAACTTTTGAAGCGTGCAGTGCACACTAGAATCGAAGACATAAATGAATTCCAGGCATTTCTGGAAATCCATCGAATCTAATATTTGTATTTCCGCTCTTAAGGTTCACTTGCAATGAATTTTCAAAATTACAAATCCATGTGCAAGCATAGACACTTCAATGACCCCCACTTCGAACTGGTGTAACTTTTGAAGCGTGCAGTGCACACTGGAATCGAAGACATCCCTGCATTCCAGGCATTTCAGGGAATGCATCGAATCCATTATTTCCGTTCCCGCTCTTCTGGTTCCCCTGCAATGAATTTTCGAAATTACAAATCCATGAGCAAGCATAGACACTTCAATGACGCCCACTTCGAACTGGTATAACTTTTGAAGCGTGCAGTGCACACTGGAATAGAAGACATCGCTGCATTCCAGGCTTTTCTGGAAATGCATCGAATCCAATATTTCCGTTCGCGCTCTTCTGGTTCACTTGCAATGAGTTTCCGAAATTACAAATCCATGAGCAAGCATAGACACTTCAATGACGCCCACTTCGAACTGGTATAACTTTTGAAGCGTGCAGTGCACACTGGAATCGAAGACATAAATGAATTCCAGGCATTTCTGGAAATCCATCGAATCTAATATTTGTATTTCCGCTCTTAAGGTTCACTTGCAATGAATTTTCAAAATTACAAATCCATGTGCAAGCATAGACACTTCAATGACCCCCACTTCGAACTGGTGTAACTTTTGAAGCGTGCAGTGCACACTGAAATCGAAGACATCCCTGCATTCCAGTCTTTTCCGTTAATGCATCGAATCCAATATTTCCGTTCCCGCTCTTCTGGTTCACTTGCAATGAATTATCAAAATTACAAATCCATGAGCAAGAATAGACACTTGAATGACGCCCACTTCGAACTGGTATAACTTTTGAAGCGTGCAGTGCACACTGGAATAGAAGACATCGCTGCATTCCAGGCTTTTCTGGAAATGCATCAAATCCAATATTTCCGTTCGCGCTCTTCTGGTTCACTTGCAATGAATTTTCGAAATTACAAATTCATGAGCAAGCATAGACACTTCTATAACGCACACTTCGATCTGGTATAACTTTTGAAGCATGCAGTGCACACTGGAATCGAAGACATAAATGAATTCCAGGCATTTCTGGAAATCCATTGAATCTAATATTTGTATTTCCGCTCTTAAGGTTCACTTGCAATGAATTTTCAAAATTACAAATCCATGTGCAAGCATAGACACTTCAATGACCCCCACTTCGAACTGGTGTAACTTTTGAAGCGTGCAGTGCACACTGGAATCGAAGACATCTCTGCATTCCAGGCTTTTCTGGAAATGCATCGAATCCAATATTTCCGTTCCCGCTCTTCTGGTTCACTTGCAATGAGTTTCCGAAATTACAAATCCATGAGCAAGCATAGACACTTCAATGACGCCCACTTCGAACTGGTATAACTTTTGAAGCGTGCAGTGCACACTGGAATCGAAGACATCTCTGCATTCCAGGCTTTTCTGGAAATGCATCGAATCTAATATTTCCGTTCCCGCTCTTCTAGTTCACTTGCAATGAATTTTCGAAATTACAAATCCATGAGCAAGAATAGACACTTGAATGACGCCCACTTCGAACTGGTATAACTTTTGAAGCGTGCAGTGCACACTGGAATAGAAGACATCCCTGCATTCCACGTTTTTCCGTTAATGCATCGAATCCAATATTTCCTTTCCCGCTCTTCTGGTTCACTTGCAATGAATTTTCGAATTTACAAATCTATGAGCAAGCAATAGACACTTCAATGACGCCCACTTCGAACTGGTGTAACTTTTGAAGCGTGCAGTGCACACTGGAATCGAAGACATCTCTGCATTCCAGGCTTTTCTGGAAATGCATCGAATCCAATATTTCCGTTCCCGCTCTTCTGGTTCACTTGCAATGAGTTTCCGAAATTACAAATCCATGAGCAAGCATAGACACTTCAATGACGCCCACTTCGAACTGGTATAACTTTTGAAGCGTGCAGTGCACACTGGAATCGAAGACATAAATGAATTCCAGGCATTTCTGGAAATCCATCGAATCTAATATTTGTATTTCCGCTCTTAAGGTTCACTTGCAATGAATTTTCAAAATTACAAATCCATGTGCAAGCATAGACACTTCAATGACCCCCACTTCGAACTGGTGTAACTTTTGAAGCGTGCAGTGCACACTGGAATCGAAGACATCCCTGCATTCCAGGCATTTCAGGGAATGCATCGAATCCATTATTTCCGTTCCCGCTCTTCTGGTTCCCCTGCAATGAATTTTCGAAATTACAAATCCATGAGCAAGCATAGACACTTCAATGACGCCCACTTCGAACTGGTATAACTTTTGAAGCGTGCAGTGCACACTGGAATAGAAGACATCGCTGCATTCCAGGCTTTTCTGGAAATGCATCGAATCCAATATTTCCGTTCGCGCTCTTCTGGTTCACTTGCAATGAGTTTCCGAAATTACAAATCCATGAGCAAGCATAGACACTTCAATGACGCCCACTTCGAACTGGTATAACTTTTGAAGCGTGCAGTGCACACTGGAATCGAAGACATAAATGAATTCCAGGCATTTCTGGAAATCCATCGAATCTAATATTTGTATTTCCGCTCTTAAGGTTCACTTGCAATGAATTTTCAAAATTACAAATCCATGTGCAAGCATAGACACTTCAATGACCCCCACTTCGAACTGGTGTAACTTTTGAAGCGTGCAGTGCACACTGAAATCGAAGACATCCCTGCATTCCAGTCTTTTCCGTTAATGCATCGAATCCAATATTTCCGTTCCCGCTCTTTTGGTTCACTTGCAATGAATTATCAAAATTACAAATCCATGAGCAAGAATAGACACTTGAATGACGCCCACTTCGAACTGGTATAACTTTTGAAGCGTGCAGTGCACACTGGAATAGAAGACATCCCTGCATTCCACGTTTTTCCGTTAATGCATCGAATCCAATATTTCCTTTCCCGCTCTTCTGGTTCACTTGCAATGAATTTTCGAATTTACAAATCTATGAGCAAGCAATAGACACTTCAATGACGCCCACTTCGAACTGGTGTAACTTTTGAAGCGTGCAGTGCACACTGGAATCGAAGACATCTCTGCATTCCAGGCTTTTCTGGAAATGCATCGAATCCAATATTTCCGTTCCCGCTCTTCTGGTTCACTTGCAATGAGTTTCCGAAATTACAAATCCATGAGCAAGTATAAACACTTCAATGACGCCCACTTCGAACTGGTATAACTTTTGAAGCGTGCAGTGCACACTGGAATCGAAGACATAAATGAATTCCAGGCATTTCTGGAAATCCATCGAATCTAATATTTGTATTTCCACTCTTAAGGTTCACTTGCAATGAATTTTCAAAATTACAAATCCATGTGCAAGCATAGACACTTCAATGACCCCCACTTCGAACTGGTGTAACTTTTGAAGCGTGCAGTGCACACTGAAATCGAAGACATCCCTGCATTCCAGTCTTTTCCGTTAATGCATCGAATCCAATATTTCCGTTCCCGCTCTTCTGGTTCACTTGCAATGAATTATCGAAATTACAAATCCATGAGCAAGAATAGACACTTGAATGACGCCCACTTCGAACTGGTATAACTTTTGAAGCGTGCAGTGCACACTGGAATAGAAGACATCGCTGCATTCCAGGCTTTTCTGGAAATGCATCGAATCCAATATTTCCGTTCGCGCTCTTCTGGTTCACTTGCAATGAGTTTCCGAAATTACAAATCCATGAGCAAGCATAGACACTTCAATGACGCCCACTTCGAACTGGTATAACTTTTGAAGCGTGCAGTGCACACTGGAATCGAAGACATAAATGAATTCCAGGCATTTCTGGAAATCCATCGAATCTAATATTTGTATTTCCGCTCTTAAGGTTCACTTGCAATGAATTTTCAAAATTACAAATCCATGTGCAAGCATAGACACTTCAATGACCCCCACTTCGAACTGGTGTAACTTTTGAAGCGTGCAGTGCACACTGAAATCGAAGACATCCCTGCATTCCAGTCTTTTCCGTTAATGCATCGAATCCAATATTTCCGTTCCCGCTCTTCTGGTTCACTTGCAATGAATTATCAAAATTACAAATCCATGAGCAAGAATAGACACTTGAATGACGCCCACTTCGAACTGGTATAACTTTTGAAGCGTGCAGTGCACACTGGAATAGAAGACATCCCTGCATTCCACGTTTTTCCGTTAATGCATCGAATCCAATATTTCCTTTCCCGCTCTTCTGGTTCACTTGCAATGAATTTTCGAATTTACAAATCTATGAGCAAGCAATAGACACTTCAATGACGCCCACTTCGAACTGGTGTAACTTTTGAAGCGTGCAGTGCACACTGGAATCGAAGACATCTCTGCATTCCAGGCTTTTCTGGAAATGCATCGAATCCAATATTTCCGTTCCCGCTCTTCTGGTTCACTTGCAATGAGTTTCCGAAATTACAAATCCATGAGCAAGCATAGACACTTCAATGACGCCCACTTCGAACTGGTATAACTTTTGAAGCGTGCAGTGCACACTGGAATCGAAGACATAAATGAATTCCAGGCATTTCTGGAAATCCATCGAATCTAATATTTGTATTTCCGCTCTTAAGGTTCACTTGCAATGAATTTTCGAAATTACAAATCCATGAGCAAGCATAGACACTTCAATGACGCCCACTTCGAACTGCTGTAACTTTTGAAGCGTGCAGTGCACACTGGATTCGAAGACATCCCTGCATTCCAGGCTTGTCTGTGAATGCATCGAATCTAATATTTCCGTTCCCGCTCTTCTAGTTCACTTGCAATGAATTTTCGAAATTACAAATCCATGAGCAAGTATAGACACTTCAATGACGCCCACTTCGAACTGGTATAACTTTTGAAGCGTGCAGTGCACACTGGAATCGAAGACATAAATGAATTCCAGGCATTTCTGGAAATCCATCGAATCTAATATTTGTATTTCCGCTCTTAAGGTTCACTTGCAATGAATTTTCAAAATTACAAATCCATGTGCAAGCATAGACACTTCAATGACCCCCACTTCGAACTGGTGTAACTTTTGAAGCGTGCAGTGCACACTGAAATCGAAGACATCACTGCATTCCAGACATTTCAAGGAATGCATCGAATCCATTATTTCCATTCCCGCTCTTCTGGTTCACCTGCAATGAATTTTCGAAATTACAAATCCATGAGCAAGCATAGACACTTGAATGACGAACACTTCGAACTGGTGTAACTTTTGAAGCGTGCAGTGCACATTGGAATCGAAGACATCCCTGCATTCCAGGCTTTTTTAGGAATGCATTGAATCCAATATTTTCGTTCCCGCTCTTCTGTTCCCCTTGCAATGAATTTTTGAAATTACAAATCCATGAGCAAGCAAAGATACTTCAATGACGCCCACTTCGAACTGGTATAACTTTTGAAGCGTGCAGTGCACACTGGAATCGAAGACATAAATGAATTCCAGGCATTTCTGGAAATCCATCGAATCTAATATTTGTATTTCCGCTCTTAAGGTTCACTTGCAATGAATTTTCAAAATTACAAATCCATGTGCAAGCATAGACACTTCAATGACCCCCACTTCGAACTGGTGTAACTTTTGAAGCGTGCAGTGCACACTGAAATCGAAGACATCCCTGCATTCCAGTCTTTTCCGTTAATGCATCGAATCCAATATTTCCGTTCCCGCTCTTCTGGTTCACTTGCAATGAATTATCAAAATTACAAATCCATGAGCAAGAATAGACACTTGAATGACGCCCACTTCGAACTGGTATAACTTTTGAAGCGTGCAGTGCACACTGGAATAGAAGACATCCCTGCATTCCACGTTTTTCCGTTAATGCATCGAATCCAATATTTCCTTTCCCGCTCTTCTGGTTCACTTGCAATGAATTTTCGAATTTACAAATCTATGAGCAAGCAATAGACACTTCAATGACGCCCACTTCGAACTGGTGTAACTTTTGAAGCGTGCAGTGCACACTGGAATCGAAGACATCTCTGCATTCCAGGCTTTTCTGGAAATGCATCGAATCCAATATTTCCGTTCCCGCTCTTCTGGTTCACTTGCAATGAGTTTCCGAAATTACAAATCCATGAGCAAGCATAGACACTTCAATGACGCCCACTTCGAACTGGTATAACTTTTGAAGCGTGCAGTGCACACTGGAATCGAAGAAATAAATGAATTCCAGGCATTTCTGGAAATCCATCGAATCTAATATTTGTATTTCCGCTCTTAAGGTTCACTTGCAATGAATTTTCAAAATTACAAATCCATGTGCAAGCATAGACACTTCAATGACCCCCACTTCGAACTGGTGTAACTTTTGAAGCGTGCAGTGCACACTGGAATCGAAGACATCCCTGCATTCCAGGCATTTCAGGGAATGCATCGAATCCATTATTTCCGTTCCCGCTCTTCTGGTTCCCCTGCAATGAATTTTCGAAATTACAAATCCATGAGCAAGCATAGACACTTCAATGACGCCCACTTCGAACTGGTATAACTTTTGAAGCGTGCAGTGCACACTGGAATAGAAGACATCGCTGCATTCCAGGCTTTTCTGGAAATGCATCGAATCCAATATTTCCGTTCGCGCTCTTCTGGTTCACTTGCAATGAGTTTCCGAAATTACAAATCCATGAGCAAGCATAGACACTTCAATGACGCCCACTTCGAACTGGTATAACTTTTGAAGCGTGCAGTGCACACTGGAATCGAAGACATAAATGAATTCCAGGCATTTCTGGAAATCCATCGAATCTAATATTTGTATTTCCGCTCTTAAGGTTCACTTGCAATGAATTTTCAAAATTACAAATCCATGTGCAAGCATAGACACTTCAATGACCCCCACTTCGAACTGGTGTAACTTTTGAAGCGTGCAGTGCACACTGAAATCGAAGACATCCCTGCATTCCAGTCTTTTCCGTTAATGCATCGAATCCAATATTTCCGTTCCCGCTCTTCTGGTTCACTTGCAATGAATTATCGAAATTACAAATCCATGAGCAAGAATAGACACTTGAATGACGCCCACTTCGAACTGGTATAACTTTTGAAGCGTGCAGTGCACACTGGAATAGAAGACATCCCTGCATTCCACGTTTTTCCGTTAATGCATCGAATCCAATATTTCCTTTCCCGCTCTTCTGGTTCACTTGCAATGAATTTTCGAATTTACAAATCTATGAGCAAGCAATAGACACTTCAATGACGCCCACTTCGAACTGGTGTAACTTTTGAAGCGTGCAGTGCACACTGGAATCGAAGACATCTCTGCATTCCAGGCTTTTCTGGAAATGCATCGAATCCAATATTTCCGTTCCCGCTCTTCTGGTTCACTTGCAATGAGTTTCCGAAATTACAAATCCATGAGCAAGTATAAACACTTCAATGACGCCCACTTCGAACTGGTATAACTTTTGAAGCGTGCAGTGCACACTGGAATCGAAGACATAAATGAATTCCAGGCATTTCTGGAAATCCATCGAATCTAATATTTGTATTTCCGCTCTTAAGGTTCACTTGCAATGAATTTTCAAAATTACAAATCCATGTGCAAGCATAGACACTTCAATGACCCCCACTTCGAACTGGTGTAACTTTTGAAGCGTGCAGTGCACACTGAAATCGAAGACATCCCTGCATTCCAGTCTTTTCCGTTAATGCATCGAATCCAATATTTCCGTTCCCGCTCTTCTGGTTCACTTGCAATGAATTATCGAAATTACAAATCCATGAGCAAGAATAGACACTTGAATGACGCCCACTTCGAACTGGTATAACTTTTGAAGCGTGCAGTGCACACTGGAATAGAAGACATCGCTGCATTCCAGGCTTTTCTGGAAATGCATCGAATCCAATATTTCCGTTCGCGCTCTTCTGGTTCACTTGCAATGAGTTTCCGAAATTACAAATCCATGAGCAAGCATAGACACTTCAATGACGCCCACTTCGAACTGGTATAACTTTTGAAGCGTGCAGTGCACACTGGAATCGAAGACATAAATGAATTCCAGGCATTTCTGGAAATCCATCGAATCTAATATTTGTATTTCCGCTCTTAAGGTTCACTTGCAATGAATTTTCAAAATTACAAATCCATGTGCAAGCATAGACACTTCAATGACCCCCACTTCGAACTGGTGTAACTTTTGAAGCGTGCAGTGCACACTGAAATCGAAGACATCCCTGCATTCCAGTCTTTTCCGTTAATGCATCGAATCCAATATTTCCGTTCCCGCTCTTCTGGTTCACTTGCAATGAATTATCAAAATTACAAATCCATGAGCAAGAATAGACACTTGAATGACGCCCACTTCGAACTGGTATAACTTTTGAAGCGTGCAGTGCACACTGGAATAGAAGACATCCCTGCATTCCACGTTTTTCCGTTAATGCATCGAATCCAATATTTCCTTTCCCGCTCTTCTGGTTCACTTGCAATGAATTTTCGAATTTACAAATCTATGAGCAAGCAATAGACACTTCAATGACGCCCACTTCGAACTGGTGTAACTTTTGAAGCGTGCAGTGCACACTGGAATCGAAGACATCTCTGCATTCCAGGCTTTTCTGGAAATGCATCGAATCCAATATTTCCGTTCCCGCTCTTCTGGTTCACTTGCAATGAGTTTCCGAAATTACAAATCCATGAGCAAGCATAGACACTTCAATGACGCCCACTTCGAACTGGTATAACTTTTGAAGCGTGCAGTGCACACTGGAATCGAAGACATAAATGAATTCCAGGCATTTCTGGAAATCCATCGAATCTAATATTTGTATTTCCGCTCTTAAGGTTCACTTGCAATGAATTTTCAAAATTACAAATCCATGTGCAAGCATAGACACTTCAATGACCCCCACTTCGAACTGGTGTAACTTTTGAAGCGTGCAGTGCACACTGGAATCGAAGACATCCCTGCATTCCAGGCATTTCAGGGAATGCATCGAATCCATTATTTCCATTCCCGCTCTTCTGGTTCCCCTGCAATGAATTTTCGAAATTACAAATCCATGAGCAAGCATAGACACTTCAATGACGCCCACTTCGAACTGGTATAACTTTTGAAGCGTGCAGTGCACACTGGAATAGAAGACATCGCTGCATTCCAGGCTTTTCTGGAAATGCATCGAATCCAATATTTCCGTTCGCGCTCTTCTGGTTCACTTGCAATGAGTTTCCGAAATTACAAATCCATGAGCAAGCATAGACACTTCAATGACGCCCACTTCGAACTGGTATAACTTTTGAAGCGTGCAGTGCACACTGGAATCGAAGACATAAATGAATTCCAGGCATTTCTGGAAATCCATCGAATCTAATATTTGTATTTCCGCTCTTAAGGTTCACTTGCAATGAATTTTCAAAATTACAAATCCATGTGCAAGCATAGACACTTCAATGACCCCCACTTCGAACTGGTGTAACTTTTGAAGCGTGCAGTGCACACTGAAATCGAAGACATCCCTGCATTCCAGTCTTTTCCGTTAATGCATCGAATCCAATATTTCCGTTCCCGCTCTTCTGGTTCACTTGCAATGAATTATCAAAATTACAAATCCATGAGCAAGAATAGACACTTGAATGACGCCCACTTCGAACTGGTATAACTTTTGAAGCGTGCAGTGCACACTGGAATAGAAGACATCCCTGCATTCCACGTTTTTCCGTTAATGCATCGAATCCAATATTTCCTTTCCCGCTCTTCTGGTTCACTTGCAATGAATTTTCGAATTTACAAATCTATGAGCAAGCAATAGACACTTCAATGACGCCCACTTCGAACTGGTGTAACTTTTGAAGCGTGCAGTGCACACTGGAATCGAAGACATCTCTGCATTCCAGGCTTTTCTGGAAATGCATCGAATCCAATATTTCCGTTCCCGCTCTTCTGGTTCACTTGCAATGAGTTTCCGAAATTACAAATCCATGAGCAAGCATAGACACTTCAATGACGCCCACTTCGAACTGGTATAACTTTTGAAGCGTGCAGTGCACACTGGAATCGAAGACATAAATGAATTCCAGGCATTTCTGGAAATCCATCGAATCTAATATTTGTATTTCCGCTCTTAAGGTTCACTTGCAATGAATTTTCAAAATTACAAATCCATGTGCAAGCATAGACACTTCAATGACCCCCACTTCGAACTGGTGTAACTTTTGAAGCGTGCAGTGCACACTGGAATCGAAGACATCCCTGCATTCCAGGCATTTCAGGGAATGCATCGAATCCATTATTTCCATTCCCGCTCTTCTGGTTCCCCTGCAATGAATTTTCGAAATTACAAATCCATGAGCAAGCATAGACACTTCAATGACGCCCACTTCGAACTGCTGTAACTTTTGAAGCGTGCAGTGCACACTGAAATCGAAGACATCCCTGCATTCCAGTCTTTTCCGTTAATGCATCGAATCCAATATTTCCGTTCCCGCTCTTCTGGTTCACTTGCAATGAATTATCGAAATTACAAATCCATGAGCAAGAATAGACACTTGAATGACGCCCACTTCGAACTGGTATAACTTTTGAAGCGTGCAGTGCACACTGGAATAGAAGACATCGCTGCATTCCAGGCTTTTCTGGAAATGCATCGAATCCAATATTTCCGTTCGCGCTCTTCTGGTTCACTTGCAATGAGTTTCCGAAATTACAAATCCATGAGCAAGCATAGACACTTCAATGACGCCCACTTCGAACTGGTATAACTTTTGAAGCGTGCAGTGCACACTGGAATCGAAAACATAAATGAATTCCAGGCATTTCTGGAAATCCATCGAATCTAATATTTGTATTTCCGCTCTTAAGGTTCACTTGCAATGAATTTTCAAAATTACAAATCCATGTGCAAGCATAGACACTTCAATGACCCCCACTTCGAACTGGTGTAACTTTTGAAGCGTGCAGTGCACACTGAAATCGAAGACATCCCTGCATTCCAGTCTTTTCCGTTAATGCATCGAATCCAATATTTCCGTTCCCGCTCTTCTGGTTCACTTGCAATGAATTATCAAAATTACAAATCCATGAGCAAGAATAGACACTTGAATGACGCCCACTTCGAACTGGTATAACTTTTGAAGCGTGCAGTGCACACTGGAATAGAAGACATCCCTGCATTCCACGTTTTTCCGTTAATGCATCGAATCCAATATTTCCTTTCCCGCTCTTCTGGTTCACTTGCAATGAATTTTCGAATTTACAAATCTATGAGCAAGCAATAGACACTTCAATGACGCCCACTTCGAACTGGTGTAACTTTTGAAGCGTGCAGTGCACACTGGAATCGAAGACATCTCTGCATTCCAGGCTTTTCTGGAAATGCATCGAATCCAATATTTCCGTTCCCGCTCTTCTGGTTCACTTGCAATGAGTTTCCGAAATTACAAATCCATGAGCAAGCATAGACACTTCAATGACGCCCACTTCGAACTGGTATAACTTTTGAAGCGTGCAGTGCACACTGGAATAGAAGACATCCCTGCATTCCACGTTTTTCCGTTAATGCATCGAATCCAATATTTCCTTTCCCGCTCTTCTGGTTCACTTGCAATGAATTTTCGAATTTACAAATCTATGAGCAAGCAATAGACACTTCAATGACGCCCACTTCGAACTGGTGTAACTTTTGAAGCGTGCAGTGCACACTGGAATCGAAGACATCTCTGCATTCCAGGCTTTTCTGGAAATGCATCGAATCCAATATTTCCGTTCCCGCTCTTCTGGTTCACTTGCAATGAGTTTCCGAAATTACAAATCCATGAGCAAGCATAGACACTTCAATGACGCCCACTTCGAACTGGTATAACTTTTGAAGCGTGCAGTGCACACTGGAATCGAAGACATAAATGAATTCCAGGCATTTCTGGAAATCCATCGAATCTAATATTTGTATTTCCGCTCTTAAGGTTCACTTGCAATGAATTTTCAAAATTACAAATCCATGTGCAAGCATAGACACTTCAATGACCCCCACTTCGAACTGGTGTAACTTTTGAAGCGTGCAGTGCACACTGGAATCGAAGACATCCCTGCATTCCAGGCATTTCAGGGAATGCATCGAATCCATTATTTCCGTTCCCGCTCTTCTGGTTCCCCTGCAATGAATTTTCGAAATTACAAATCCATGAGCAAGCATAGACACTTCAATGACGCCCACTTCGAACTGGTATAACTTTTGAAGCGTGCAGTGCACACTGGAATAGAAGACATCGCTGCATTCCAGGCTTTTCTGGAAATGCATCGAATCCAATATTTCCGTTCGCGCTCTTCTGGTTCACTTGCAATGAGTTTCCGAAATTACAAATCCATGAGCAAGCATAGACACTTCAATGACGCCCACTTCGAACTGGTATAACTTTTGAAGCGTGCAGTGCACACTGGAATCGAAGACATAAATGAATTCCAGGCATTTCTGGAAATCCATCGAATCTAATATTTGTATTTCCGCTCTTAAGGTTCACTTGCAATGAATTTTCAAAATTACAAATCCATGTGCAAGCATAGACACTTCAATGACCCCCACTTCGAACTGGTGTAACTTTTGAAGCGTGCAGTGCACACTGAAATCGAAGACATCCCTGCATTCCAGTCTTTTCCGTTAATGCATCGAATCCAATATTTCCGTTCCCGCTCTTTTGGTTCACTTGCAATGAATTATCAAAATTACAAATCCATGAGCAAGAATAGACACTTGAATGACGCCCACTTCGAACTGGTATAACTTTTGAAGCGTGCAGTGCACACTGGAATAGAAGACATCCCTGCATTCCACGTTTTTCCGTTAATGCATCGAATCCAATATTTCCTTTCCCGCTCTTCTGGTTCACTTGCAATGAATTTTCGAATTTACAAATCTATGAGCAAGCAATAGACACTTCAATGACGCCCACTTCGAACTGGTGTAACTTTTGAAGCGTGCAGTGCACACTGGAATCGAAGACATCTCTGCATTCCAGGCTTTTCTGGAAATGCATCGAATCCAATATTTCCGTTCCCGCTCTTCTGGTTCACTTGCAATGAGTTTCCGAAATTACAAATCCATGAGCAAGTATAAACACTTCAATGACGCCCACTTCGAACTGGTATAACTTTTGAAGCGTGCAGTGCACACTGGAATCGAAGACATAAATGAATTCCAGGCATTTCTGGAAATCCATCGAATCTAATATTTGTATTTCCACTCTTAAGGTTCACTTGCAATGAATTTTCAAAATTACAAATCCATGTGCAAGCATAGACACTTCAATGACCCCCACTTCGAACTGGTGTAACTTTTGAAGCGTGCAGTGCACACTGAAATCGAAGACATCCCTGCATTCCAGTCTTTTCCGTTAATGCATCGAATCCAATATTTCCGTTCCCGCTCTTCTGGTTCACTTGCAATGAATTATCGAAATTACAAATCCATGAGCAAGAATAGACACTTGAATGACGCCCACTTCGAACTGGTATAACTTTTGAAGCGTGCAGTGCACACTGGAATAGAAGACATCGCTGCATTCCAGGCTTTTCTGGAAATGCATCGAATCCAATATTTCCGTTCGCGCTCTTCTGGTTCACTTGCAATGAGTTTCCGAAATTACAAATCCATGAGCAAGCATAGACACTTCAATGACGCCCACTTCGAACTGGTATAACTTTTGAAGCGTGCAGTGCACACTGGAATCGAAGACATAAATGAATTCCAGGCATTTCTGGAAATCCATCGAATCTAATATTTGTATTTCCGCTCTTAAGGTTCACTTGCAATGAATTTTCAAAATTACAAATCCATGTGCAAGCATAGACACTTCAATGACCCCCACTTCGAACTGGTGTAACTTTTGAAGCGTGCAGTGCACACTGAAATCGAAGACATCCCTGCATTCCAGTCTTTTCCGTTAATGCATCGAATCCAATATTTCCGTTCCCGCTCTTCTGGTTCACTTGCAATGAATTATCAAAATTACAAATCCATGAGCAAGAATAGACACTTGAATGACGCCCACTTCGAACTGGTATAACTTTTGAAGCGTGCAGTGCACACTGGAATAGAAGACATCCCTGCATTCCACGTTTTTCCGTTAATGCATCGAATCCAATATTTCCTTTCCCGCTCTTCTGGTTCACTTGCAATGAATTTTCGAATTTACAAATCTATGAGCAAGCAATAGACACTTCAATGACGCCCACTTCGAACTGGTGTAACTTTTGAAGCGTGCAGTGCACACTGGAATCGAAGACATCTCTGCATTCCAGGCTTTTCTGGAAATGCATCGAATCCAATATTTCCGTTCCCGCTCTTCTGGTTCACTTGCAATGAGTTTCCGAAATTACAAATCCATGAGCAAGCATAGACACTTCAATGACGCCCACTTCGAACTGGTATAACTTTTGAAGCGTGCAGTGCACACTGGAATCGAAGACATAAATGAATTCCAGGCATTTCTGGAAATCCATCGAATCTAATATTTGTATTTCCGCTCTTAAGGTTCACTTGCAATGAATTTTCGAAATTACAAATCCATGAGCAAGCATAGACACTTCAATGACGCCCACTTCGAACTGCTGTAACTTTTGAAGCGTGCAGTGCACACTGGATTCGAAGACATCCCTGCATTCCAGGCTTGTCTGTGAATGCATCGAATCTAATATTTCCGTTCCCGCTCTTCTAGTTCACTTGCAATGAATTTTCGAAATTACAAATCCATGAGCAAGTATAGACACTTCAATGACGCCCACTTCGAACTGGTATAACTTTTGAAGCGTGCAGTGCACACTGGAATCGAAGACATAAATGAATTCCAGGCATTTCTGGAAATCCATCGAATCTAATATTTGTATTTCCGCTCTTAAGGTTCACTTGCAATGAATTTTCAAAATTACAAATCCATGTGCAAGCATAGACACTTCAATGACCCCCACTTCGAACTGGTGTAACTTTTGAAGCGTGCAGTGCACACTGAAATCGAAGACATCACTGCATTCCAGACATTTCAAGGAATGCATCGAATCCATTATTTCCATTCCCGCTCTTCTGGTTCACCTGCAATGAATTTTCGAAATTACAAATCCATGAGCAAGCATAGACACTTGAATGACGAACACTTCGAACTGGTGTAACTTTTGAAGCGTGCAGTGCACATTGGAATCGAAGACATCCCTGCATTCCAGGCTTTTTTAGGAATGCATTGAATCCAATATTTTCGTTCCCGCTCTTCTGTTCCCCTTGCAATGAATTTTTGAAATTACAAATCCATGAGCAAGCAAAGATACTTCAATGACGCCCACTTCGAACTGGTATAACTTTTGAAGCGTGCAGTGCACACTGGAATCGAAGACATAAATGAATTCCAGGCATTTCTGGAAATCCATCGAATCTAATATTTGTATTTCCGCTCTTAAGGTTCACTTGCAATGAATTTTCAAAATTACAAATCCATGTGCAAGCATAGACACTTCAATGACCCCCACTTCGAACTGGTGTAACTTTTGAAGCGTGCAGTGCACACTGAAATCGAAGACATCCCTGCATTCCAGTCTTTTCCGTTAATGCATCGAATCCAATATTTCCGTTCCCGCTCTTCTGGTTCACTTGCAATGAATTATCAAAATTACAAATCCATGAGCAAGAATAGACACTTGAATGACGCCCACTTCGAACTGGTATAACTTTTGAAGCGTGCAGTGCACACTGGAATAGAAGACATCCCTGCATTCCACGTTTTTCCGTTAATGCATCGAATCCAATATTTCCTTTCCCGCTCTTCTGGTTCACTTGCAATGAATTTTCGAATTTACAAATCTATGAGCAAGCAATAGACACTTCAATGACGCCCACTTCGAACTGGTGTAACTTTTGAAGCGTGCAGTGCACACTGGAATCGAAGACATCTCTGCATTCCAGGCTTTTCTGGAAATGCATCGAATCCAATATTTCCGTTCCCGCTCTTCTGGTTCACTTGCAATGAGTTTCCGAAATTACAAATCCATGAGCAAGCATAGACACTTCAATGACGCCCACTTCGAACTGGTATAACTTTTGAAGCGTGCAGTGCACACTGGAATCGAAGAAATAAATGAATTCCAGGCATTTCTGGAAATCCATCGAATCTAATATTTGTATTTCCGCTCTTAAGGTTCACTTGCAATGAATTTTCAAAATTACAAATCCATGTGCAAGCATAGACACTTCAATGACCCCCACTTCGAACTGGTGTAACTTTTGAAGCGTGCAGTGCACACTGGAATCGAAGACATCCCTGCATTCCAGGCATTTCAGGGAATGCATCGAATCCATTATTTCCGTTCCCGCTCTTCTGGTTCCCCTGCAATGAATTTTCGAAATTACAAATCCATGAGCAAGCATAGACACTTCAATGACGCCCACTTCGAACTGGTATAACTTTTGAAGCGTGCAGTGCACACTGGAATAGAAGACATCGCTGCATTCCAGGCTTTTCTGGAAATGCATCGAATCCAATATTTCCGTTCGCGCTCTTCTGGTTCACTTGCAATGAGTTTCCGAAATTACAAATCCATGAGCAAGCATAGACACTTCAATGACGCCCACTTCGAACTGGTATAACTTTTGAAGCGTGCAGTGCACACTGGAATCGAAGACATAAATGAATTCCAGGCATTTCTGGAAATCCATCGAATCTAATATTTGTATTTCCGCTCTTAAGGTTCACTTGCAATGAATTTTCAAAATTACAAATCCATGTGCAAGCATAGACACTTCAATGACCCCCACTTCGAACTGGTGTAACTTTTGAAGCGTGCAGTGCACACTGAAATCGAAGACATCCCTGCATTCCAGTCTTTTCCGTTAATGCATCGAATCCAATATTTCCGTTCCCGCTCTTCTGGTTCACTTGCAATGAATTATCGAAATTACAAATCCATGAGCAAGAATAGACACTTGAATGACGCCCACTTCGAACTGGTATAACTTTTGAAGCGTGCAGTGCACACTGGAATAGAAGACATCCCTGCATTCCACGTTTTTCCGTTAATGCATCGAATCCAATATTTCCTTTCCCGCTCTTCTGGTTCACTTGCAATGAATTTTCGAA
Organism: Brachycybe producta; assembly: GCA_036925085.1. Classification (NCBI taxonomy): domain Eukaryota; kingdom Metazoa; phylum Arthropoda; class Diplopoda; order Playtdesmida; family Andrognathidae; genus Brachycybe; species Brachycybe producta. The sequence continues at coordinate 102,620 of JAUPFP010000060.1, forward strand.
TTTACAAATCTATGAGCAAGCAATAGACACTTCAATGACGCCCACTTCGAACTGGTGTAACTTTTGAAGCGTGCAGTGCACACTGGAATCGAAGACATCTCTGCATTCCAGGCTTTTCTGGAAATGCATCGAATCCAATATTTCCGTTCCCGCTCTTCTGGTTCACTTGCAATGAGTTTCCGAAATTACAAATCCATGAGCAAGCATAGACACTTCAATGACGCCCACTTCGAACTGGTATAACTTTTGAAGCGTGCAGTGCACACTGGAATCGAAGACATAAATGAATTCCAGGCATTTCTGGAAATCCATCGAATCTAATATTTGTATTTCCGCTCTTAAGGTTCACTTGCAATGAATTTTCAAAATTACAAATCCATGTGCAAGCATAGACACTTCAATGACCCCCACTTCGAACTGGTGTAACTTTTGAAGCGTGCAGTGCACACTGGAATCGAAGACATCCCTGCATTCCAGGCATTTCAGGGAATGCATCGAATCCATTATTTCCATTCCCGCTCTTCTGGTTCCCCTGCAATGAATTTTCGAAATTACAAATCCATGAGCAAGCATAGACACTTCAATGACGCCCACTTCGAACTGCTGTAACTTTTGAAGCGTGCAGTGCACACTGAAATCGAAGACATCCCTGCATTCCAGTCTTTTCCGTTAATGCATCGAATCCAATATTTCCGTTCCCGCTCTTCTGGTTCACTTGCAATGAATTATCGAAATTACAAATCCATGAGCAAGAATAGACACTTGAATGACGCCCACTTCGAACTGGTATAACTTTTGAAGCGTGCAGTGCACACTGGAATAGAAGACATCGCTGCATTCCAGGCTTTTCTGGAAATGCATCGAATCCAATATTTCCGTTCGCGCTCTTCTGGTTCACTTGCAATGAGTTTCCGAAATTACAAATCCATGAGCAAGCATAGACACTTCAATGACGCCCACTTCGAACTGGTATAACTTTTGAAGCGTGCAGTGCACACTGGAATCGAAAACATAAATGAATTCCAGGCATTTCTGGAAATCCATCGAATCTAATATTTGTATTTCCGCTCTTAAGGTTCACTTGCAATGAATTTTCAAAATTACAAATCCATGTGCAAGCATAGACACTTCAATGACCCCCACTTCGAACTGGTGTAACTTTTGAAGCGTGCAGTGCACACTGAAATCGAAGACATCCCTGCATTCCAGTCTTTTCCGTTAATGCATCGAATCCAATATTTCCGTTCCCGCTCTTCTGGTTCACTTGCAATGAATTATCAAAATTACAAATCCATGAGCAAGAATAGACACTTGAATGACGCCCACTTCGAACTGGTATAACTTTTGAAGCGTGCAGTGCACACTGGAATAGAAGACATCCCTGCATTCCACGTTTTTCCGTTAATGCATCGAATCCAATATTTCCTTTCCCGCTCTTCTGGTTCACTTGCAATGAATTTTCGAATTTACAAATCTATGAGCAAGCAATAGACACTTCAATGACGCCCACTTCGAACTGGTGTAACTTTTGAAGCGTGCAGTGCACACTGGAATCGAAGACATCTCTGCATTCCAGGCTTTTCTGGAAATGCATCGAATCCAATATTTCCGTTCCCGCTCTTCTGGTTCACTTGCAATGAGTTTCCGAAATTACAAATCCATGAGCAAGCATAGACACTTCAATGACGCCCACTTCGAACTGGTATAACTTTTGAAGCGTGCAGTGCACACTGGAATCGAAGACATAAATGAATTCCAGGCATTTCTGGAAATCCATCGAATCTAATATTTGTATTTCCGCTCTTAAGGTTCACTTGCAATGAATTTTCAAAATTACAAATCCATGTGCAAGCATAGACACTTCAATGACCCCCACTTCGAACTGGTGTAACTTTTGAAGCGTGCAGTGCACACTGGAATCGAAGACATCCCTGCATTCCAGGCATTTCAGGGAATGCATCGAATCCATTATTTCCATTCCCGCTCTTCTGGTTCCCCTGCAATGAATTTTCGAAATTACAAATCCATGAGCAAGCATAGACACTTCAATGACGCCCACTTCGAACTGCTGTAACTTTTGAAGCGTGCAGTGCACACTGAAATCGAAGACATCCCTGCATTCCAGTCTTTTCCGTTAATGCATCGAATCCAATATTTCCGTTCCCGCTCTTCTGGTTCACTTGCAATGAATTATCGAAATTACAAATCCATGAGCAAGAATAGACACTTGAATGACGCCCACTTCGAACTGGTATAACTTTTGAAGCGTGCAGTGCACACTGGAATAGAAGACATCGCTGCATTCCAGGCTTTTCTGGAAATGCATCGAATCCAATATTTCCGTTCGCGCTCTTCTGGTTCACTTGCAATGAGTTTCCGAAATTACAAATCCATGAGCAAGCATAGACACTTCAATGACGCCCACTTCGAACTGGTATAACTTTTGAAGCGTGCAGTGCACACTGGAATCGAAAACATAAATGAATTCCAGGCATTTCTGGAAATCCATCGAATCTAATATTTGTATTTCCGCTCTTAAGGTTCACTTGCAATGAATTTTCAAAATTACAAATCCATGTGCAAGCATAGACACTTCAATGACCCCCACTTCGAACTGGTGTAACTTTTGAAGCGTGCAGTGCACACTGAAATCGAAGACATCCCTGCATTCCAGTCTTTTCCGTTAATGCATCGAATCCAATATTTCCGTTCCCGCTCTTCTGGTTCACTTGCAATGAATTATCAAAATTACAAATCCATGAGCAAGAATAGACACTTGAATGACGCCCACTTCGAACTGGTATAACTTTTGAAGCGTGCAGTGCACACTGGAATAGAAGACATCCCTGCATTCCACGTTTTTCCGTTAATGCATCGAATCCAATATTTCCTTTCCCGCTCTTCTGGTTCACTTGCAATGAATTTTCGAATTTACAAATCTATGAGCAAGCAATAGACACTTCAATGACGCCCACTTCGAACTGGTGTAACTTTTGAAGCGTGCAGTGCACACTGGAATCGAAGACATCTCTGCATTCCAGGCTTTTCTGGAAATGCATCGAATCCAATATTTCCGTTCCCGCTCTTCTGGTTCACTTGCAATGAGTTTCCGAAATTACAAATCCATGAGCAAGCATAGACACTTCAATGACGCCCACTTCGAACTGGTATAACTTTTGAAGCGTGCAGTGCACACTGGAATAGAAGACATCCCTGCATTCCACGTTTTTCCGTTAATGCATCGAATCCAATATTTCCTTTCCCGCTCTTCTGGTTCACTTGCAATGAATTTTCGAATTTACAAATCTATGAGCAAGCAATAGACACTTCAATGACGCCCACTTCGAACTGGTGTAACTTTTGAAGCGTGCAGTGCACACTGGAATCGAAGACATCTCTGCATTCCAGGCTTTTCTGGAAATGCATCGAATCCAATATTTCCGTTCCCGCTCTTCTGGTTCACTTGCAATGAGTTTCCGAAATTACAAATCCATGAGCAAGCATAGACACTTCAATGACGCCCACTTCGAACTGGTATAACTTTTGAAGCGTGCAGTGCACACTGGAATCGAAGACATAAATGAATTCCAGGCATTTCTGGAAATCCATCGAATCTAATATTTGTATTTCCGCTCTTAAGGTTCACTTGCAATGAATTTTCAAAATTACAAATCCATGTGCAAGCATAGACACTTCAATGACCCCCACTTCGAACTGGTGTAACTTTTGAAGCGTGCAGTGCACACTGGAATCGAAGACATCCCTGCATTCCAGGCATTTCAGGGAATGCATCGAATCCATTATTTCCGTTCCCGCTCTTCTGGTTCCCCTGCAATGAATTTTCGAAATTACAAATCCATGAGCAAGCATAGACACTTCAATGACGCCCACTTCGAACTGGTATAACTTTTGAAGCGTGCAGTGCACACTGGAATAGAAGACATCGCTGCATTCCAGGCTTTTCTGGAAATGCATCGAATCCAATATTTCCGTTCGCGCTCTTCTGGTTCACTTGCAATGAGTTTCCGAAATTACAAATCCATGAGCAAGCATAGACACTTCAATGACGCCCACTTCGAACTGGTATAACTTTTGAAGCGTGCAGTGCACACTGGAATCGAAGACATAAATGAATTCCAGGCATTTCTGGAAATCCATCGAATCTAATATTTGTATTTCCGCTCTTAAGGTTCACTTGCAATGAATTTTCAAAATTACAAATCCATGTGCAAGCATAGACACTTCAATGACCCCCACTTCGAACTGGTGTAACTTTTGAAGCGTGCAGTGCACACTGAAATCGAAGACATCCCTGCATTCCAGTCTTTTCCGTTAATGCATCGAATCCAATATTTCCGTTCCCGCTCTTTTGGTTCACTTGCAATGAATTATCAAAATTACAAATCCATGAGCAAGAATAGACACTTGAATGACGCCCACTTCGAACTGGTATAACTTTTGAAGCGTGCAGTGCACACTGGAATAGAAGACATCCCTGCATTCCACGTTTTTCCGTTAATGCATCGAATCCAATATTTCCTTTCCCGCTCTTCTGGTTCACTTGCAATGAATTTTCGAATTTACAAATCTATGAGCAAGCAATAGACACTTCAATGACGCCCACTTCGAACTGGTGTAACTTTTGAAGCGTGCAGTGCACACTGGAATCGAAGACATCTCTGCATTCCAGGCTTTTCTGGAAATGCATCGAATCCAATATTTCCGTTCCCGCTCTTCTGGTTCACTTGCAATGAGTTTCCGAAATTACAAATCCATGAGCAAGTATAAACACTTCAATGACGCCCACTTCGAACTGGTATAACTTTTGAAGCGTGCAGTGCACACTGGAATCGAAGACATAAATGAATTCCAGGCATTTCTGGAAATCCATCGAATCTAATATTTGTATTTCCACTCTTAAGGTTCACTTGCAATGAATTTTCAAAATTACAAATCCATGTGCAAGCATAGACACTTCAATGACCCCCACTTCGAACTGGTGTAACTTTTGAAGCGTGCAGTGCACACTGAAATCGAAGACATCCCTGCATTCCAGTCTTTTCCGTTAATGCATCGAATCCAATATTTCCGTTCCCGCTCTTCTGGTTCACTTGCAATGAATTATCGAAATTACAAATCCATGAGCAAGAATAGACACTTGAATGACGCCCACTTCGAACTGGTATAACTTTTGAAGCGTGCAGTGCACACTGGAATAGAAGACATCGCTGCATTCCAGGCTTTTCTGGAAATGCATCGAATCCAATATTTCCGTTCGCGCTCTTCTGGTTCACTTGCAATGAGTTTCCGAAATTACAAATCCATGAGCAAGCATAGACACTTCAATGACGCCCACTTCGAACTGGTATAACTTTTGAAGCGTGCAGTGCACACTGGAATCGAAGACATAAATGAATTCCAGGCATTTCTGGAAATCCATCGAATCTAATATTTGTATTTCCGCTCTTAAGGTTCACTTGCAATGAATTTTCAAAATTACAAATCCATGTGCAAGCATAGACACTTCAATGACCCCCACTTCGAACTGGTGTAACTTTTGAAGCGTGCAGTGCACACTGAAATCGAAGACATCCCTGCATTCCAGTCTTTTCCGTTAATGCATCGAATCCAATATTTCCGTTCCCGCTCTTCTGGTTCACTTGCAATGAATTATCAAAATTACAAATCCATGAGCAAGAATAGACACTTGAATGACGCCCACTTCGAACTGGTATAACTTTTGAAGCGTGCAGTGCACACTGGAATAGAAGACATCCCTGCATTCCACGTTTTTCCGTTAATGCATCGAATCCAATATTTCCTTTCCCGCTCTTCTGGTTCACTTGCAATGAATTTTCGAATTTACAAATCTATGAGCAAGCAATAGACACTTCAATGACGCCCACTTCGAACTGGTGTAACTTTTGAAGCGTGCAGTGCACACTGGAATCGAAGACATCTCTGCATTCCAGGCTTTTCTGGAAATGCATCGAATCCAATATTTCCGTTCCCGCTCTTCTGGTTCACTTGCAATGAGTTTCCGAAATTACAAATCCATGAGCAAGCATAGACACTTCAATGACGCCCACTTCGAACTGGTATAACTTTTGAAGCGTGCAGTGCACACTGGAATCGAAGACATAAATGAATTCCAGGCATTTCTGGAAATCCATCGAATCTAATATTTGTATTTCCGCTCTTAAGGTTCACTTGCAATGAATTTTCGAAATTACAAATCCATGAGCAAGCATAGACACTTCAATGACGCCCACTTCGAACTGCTGTAACTTTTGAAGCGTGCAGTGCACACTGGATTCGAAGACATCCCTGCATTCCAGGCTTGTCTGTGAATGCATCGAATCTAATATTTCCGTTCCCGCTCTTCTAGTTCACTTGCAATGAATTTTCGAAATTACAAATCCATGAGCAAGTATAGACACTTCAATGACGCCCACTTCGAACTGGTATAACTTTTGAAGCGTGCAGTGCACACTGGAATCGAAGACATAAATGAATTCCAGGCATTTCTGGAAATCCATCGAATCTAATATTTGTATTTCCGCTCTTAAGGTTCACTTGCAATGAATTTTCAAAATTACAAATCCATGTGCAAGCATAGACACTTCAATGACCCCCACTTCGAACTGGTGTAACTTTTGAAGCGTGCAGTGCACACTGAAATCGAAGACATCACTGCATTCCAGACATTTCAAGGAATGCATCGAATCCATTATTTCCATTCCCGCTCTTCTGGTTCACCTGCAATGAATTTTCGAAATTACAAATCCATGAGCAAGCATAGACACTTGAATGACGAACACTTCGAACTGGTGTAACTTTTGAAGCGTGCAGTGCACATTGGAATCGAAGACATCCCTGCATTCCAGGCTTTTTTAGGAATGCATTGAATCCAATATTTTCGTTCCCGCTCTTCTGTTCCCCTTGCAATGAATTTTTGAAATTACAAATCCATGAGCAAGCAAAGATACTTCAATGACGCCCACTTCGAACTGGTATAACTTTTGAAGCGTGCAGTGCACACTGGAATCGAAGACATAAATGAATTCCAGGCATTTCTGGAAATCCATCGAATCTAATATTTGTATTTCCGCTCTTAAGGTTCACTTGCAATGAATTTTCAAAATTACAAATCCATGTGCAAGCATAGACACTTCAATGACCCCCACTTCGAACTGGTGTAACTTTTGAAGCGTGCAGTGCACACTGAAATCGAAGACATCCCTGCATTCCAGTCTTTTCCGTTAATGCATCGAATCCAATATTTCCGTTCCCGCTCTTCTGGTTCACTTGCAATGAATTATCAAAATTACAAATCCATGAGCAAGAATAGACACTTGAATGACGCCCACTTCGAACTGGTATAACTTTTGAAGCGTGCAGTGCACACTGGAATAGAAGACATCCCTGCATTCCACGTTTTTCCGTTAATGCATCGAATCCAATATTTCCTTTCCCGCTCTTCTGGTTCACTTGCAATGAATTTTCGAATTTACAAATCTATGAGCAAGCAATAGACACTTCAATGACGCCCACTTCGAACTGGTGTAACTTTTGAAGCGTGCAGTGCACACTGGAATCGAAGACATCTCTGCATTCCAGGCTTTTCTGGAAATGCATCGAATCCAATATTTCCGTTCCCGCTCTTCTGGTTCACTTGCAATGAGTTTCCGAAATTACAAATCCATGAGCAAGCATAGACACTTCAATGACGCCCACTTCGAACTGGTATAACTTTTGAAGCGTGCAGTGCACACTGGAATCGAAGAAATAAATGAATTCCAGGCATTTCTGGAAATCCATCGAATCTAATATTTGTATTTCCGCTCTTAAGGTTCACTTGCAATGAATTTTCAAAATTACAAATCCATGTGCAAGCATAGACACTTCAATGACCCCCACTTCGAACTGGTGTAACTTTTGAAGCGTGCAGTGCACACTGGAATCGAAGACATCCCTGCATTCCAGGCATTTCAGGGAATGCATCGAATCCATTATTTCCGTTCCCGCTCTTCTGGTTCCCCTGCAATGAATTTTCGAAATTACAAATCCATGAGCAAGCATAGACACTTCAATGACGCCCACTTCGAACTGGTATAACTTTTGAAGCGTGCAGTGCACACTGGAATAGAAGACATCGCTGCATTCCAGGCTTTTCTGGAAATGCATCGAATCCAATATTTCCGTTCGCGCTCTTCTGGTTCACTTGCAATGAGTTTCCGAAATTACAAATCCATGAGCAAGCATAGACACTTCAATGACGCCCACTTCGAACTGGTATAACTTTTGAAGCGTGCAGTGCACACTGGAATCGAAGACATAAATGAATTCCAGGCATTTCTGGAAATCCATCGAATCTAATATTTGTATTTCCGCTCTTAAGGTTCACTTGCAATGAATTTTCAAAATTACAAATCCATGTGCAAGCATAGACACTTCAATGACCCCCACTTCGAACTGGTGTAACTTTTGAAGCGTGCAGTGCACACTGAAATCGAAGACATCCCTGCATTCCAGTCTTTTCCGTTAATGCATCGAATCCAATATTTCCGTTCCCGCTCTTCTGGTTCACTTGCAATGAATTATCGAAATTACAAATCCATGAGCAAGAATAGACACTTGAATGACGCCCACTTCGAACTGGTATAACTTTTGAAGCGTGCAGTGCACACTGGAATAGAAGACATCCCTGCATTCCACGTTTTTCCGTTAATGCATCGAATCCAATATTTCCTTTCCCGCTCTTCTGGTTCACTTGCAATGAATTTTCGAATTTACAAATCTATGAGCAAGCAATAGACACTTCAATGACGCCCACTTCGAACTGGTGTAACTTTTGAAGCGTGCAGTGCACACTGGAATCGAAGACATCTCTGCATTCCAGGCTTTTCTGGAAATGCATCGAATCCAATATTTCCGTTCCCGCTCTTCTGGTTCACTTGCAATGAGTTTCCGAAATTACAAATCCATGAGCAAGCATAGACACTTCAATGACGCCCACTTCGAACTGGTATAACTTTTGAAGCGTGCAGTGCACACTGGAATCGAAGACATAAATGAATTCCAGGCATTTCTGGAAATCCATCGAATCTAATATTTGTATTTCCGCTCTTAAGGTTCACTTGCAATGAATTTTCAAAATTACAAATCCATGTGCAAGCATAGACACTTCAATGACCCCCACTTCGAACTGGTGTAACTTTTGAAGCGTGCAGTGCACACTGGAATCGAAGACATCCCTGCATTCCAGGCATTTCAGGGAATGCATCGAATCCATTATTTCCATTCCCGCTCTTCTGGTTCCCCTGCAATGAATTTTCGAAATTACAAATCCATGAGCAAGCATAGACACTTCAATGACGCCCACTTCGAACTGCTGTAACTTTTGAAGCGTGCAGTGCACACTGAAATCGAAGACATCCCTGCATTCCAGTCTTTTCCGTTAATGCATCGAATCCAATATTTCCGTTCCCGCTCTTCTGGTTCACTTGCAATGAATTATCGAAATTACAAATCCATGAGCAAGAATAGACACTTGAATGACGCCCACTTCGAACTGGTATAACTTTTGAAGCGTGCAGTGCACACTGGAATAGAAGACATCGCTGCATTCCAGGCTTTTCTGGAAATGCATCGAATCCAATATTTCCGTTCGCGCTCTTCTGGTTCACTTGCAATGAGTTTCCGAAATTACAAATCCATGAGCAAGCATAGACACTTCAATGACGCCCACTTCGAACTGGTATAACTTTTGAAGCGTGCAGTGCACACTGGAATCGAAAACATAAATGAATTCCAGGCATTTCTGGAAATCCATCGAATCTAATATTTGTATTTCCGCTCTTAAGGTTCACTTGCAATGAATTTTCAAAATTACAAATCCATGTGCAAGCATAGACACTTCAATGACCCCCACTTCGAACTGGTGTAACTTTTGAAGCGTGCAGTGCACACTGAAATCGAAGACATCCCTGCATTCCAGTCTTTTCCGTTAATGCATCGAATCCAATATTTCCGTTCCCGCTCTTCTGGTTCACTTGCAATGAATTATCAAAATTACAAATCCATGAGCAAGAATAGACACTTGAATGACGCCCACTTCGAACTGGTATAACTTTTGAAGCGTGCAGTGCACACTGGAATAGAAGACATCCCTGCATTCCACGTTTTTCCGTTAATGCATCGAATCCAATATTTCCTTTCCCGCTCTTCTGGTTCACTTGCAATGAATTTTCGAATTTACAAATCTATGAGCAAGCAATAGACACTTCAATGACGCCCACTTCGAACTGGTGTAACTTTTGAAGCGTGCAGTGCACACTGGAATCGAAGACATCTCTGCATTCCAGGCTTTTCTGGAAATGCATCGAATCCAATATTTCCGTTCCCGCTCTTCTGGTTCACTTGCAATGAGTTTCCGAAATTACAAATCCATGAGCAAGCATAGACACTTCAATGACGCCCACTTCGAACTGGTATAACTTTTGAAGCGTGCAGTGCACACTGGAATCGAAGACATAAATGAATTCCAGGCATTTCTGGAAATCCATCGAATCTAATATTTGTATTTCCGCTCTTAAGGTTCACTTGCAATGAATTTTCAAAATTACAAATCCATGTGCAAGCATAGACACTTCAATGACCCCCACTTCGAACTGGTGTAACTTTTGAAGCGTGCAGTGCACACTGGAATCGAAGACATCCCTGCATTCCAGGCATTTCAGGGAATGCATCGAATCCATTATTTCCATTCCCGCTCTTCTGGTTCCCCTGCAATGAATTTTCGAAATTACAAATCCATGAGCAAGCATAGACACTTCAATGACGCCCACTTCGAACTGCTGTAACTTTTGAAGCGTGCAGTGCACACTGAAATCGAAGACATCCCTGCATTCCAGTCTTTTCCGTTAATGCATCGAATCCAATATTTCCGTTCCCGCTCTTCTGGTTCACTTGCAATGAATTATCGAAATTACAAATCCATGAGCAAGAATAGACACTTGAATGACGCCCACTTCGAACTGGTATAACTTTTGAAGCGTGCAGTGCACACTGGAATAGAAGACATCGCTGCATTCCAGGCTTTTCTGGAAATGCATCGAATCCAATATTTCCGTTCGCGCTCTTCTGGTTCACTTGCAATGAGTTTCCGAAATTACAAATCCATGAGCAAGCATAGACACTTCAATGACGCCCACTTCGAACTGGTATAACTTTTGAAGCGTGCAGTGCACACTGGAATCGAAAACATAAATGAATTCCAGGCATTTCTGGAAATCCATCGAATCTAATATTTGTATTTCCGCTCTTAAGGTTCACTTGCAATGAATTTTCAAAATTACAAATCCATGTGCAAGCATAGACACTTCAATGACCCCCACTTCGAACTGGTGTAACTTTTGAAGCGTGCAGTGCACACTGAAATCGAAGACATCCCTGCATTCCAGTCTTTTCCGTTAATGCATCGAATCCAATATTTCCGTTCCCGCTCTTCTGGTTCACTTGCAATGAATTATCAAAATTACAAATCCATGAGCAAGAATAGACACTTGAATGACGCCCACTTCGAACTGGTATAACTTTTGAAGCGTGCAGTGCACACTGGAATAGAAGACATCCCTGCATTCCACGTTTTTCCGTTAATGCATCGAATCCAATATTTCCTTTCCCGCTCTTCTGGTTCACTTGCAATGAATTTTCGAATTTACAAATCTATGAGCAAGCAATAGACACTTCAATGACGCCCACTTCGAACTGGTGTAACTTTTGAAGCGTGCAGTGCACACTGGAATCGAAGACATCTCTGCATTCCAGGCTTTTCTGGAAATGCATCGAATCCAATATTTCCGTTCCCGCTCTTCTGGTTCACTTGCAATGAGTTTCCGAAATTACAAATCCATGAGCAAGCATAGACACTTCAATGACGCCCACTTCGAACTGGTATAACTTTTGAAGCGTGCAGTGCACACTGGAATAGAAGACATCCCTGCATTCCACGTTTTTCCGTTAATGCATCGAATCCAATATTTCCTTTCCCGCTCTTCTGGTTCACTTGCAATGAATTTTCGAATTTACAAATCTATGAGCAAGCAATAGACACTTCAATGACGCCCACTTCGAACTGGTGTAACTTTTGAAGCGTGCAGTGCACACTGGAATCGAAGACATCTCTGCATTCCAGGCTTTTCTGGAAATGCATCGAATCCAATATTTCCGTTCCCGCTCTTCTGGTTCACTTGCAATGAGTTTCCGAAATTACAAATCCATGAGCAAGCATAGACACTTCAATGACGCCCACTTCGAACTGGTATAACTTTTGAAGCGTGCAGTGCACACTGGAATCGAAGACATAAATGAATTCCAGGCATTTCTGGAAATCCATCGAATCTAATATTTGTATTTCCGCTCTTAAGGTTCACTTGCAATGAATTTTCAAAATTACAAATCCATGTGCAAGCATAGACACTTCAATGACCCCCACTTCGAACTGGTGTAACTTTTGAAGCGTGCAGTGCACACTGGAATCGAAGACATCCCTGCATTCCAGGCATTTCAGGGAATGCATCGAATCCATTATTTCCGTTCCCGCTCTTCTGGTTCCCCTGCAATGAATTTTCGAAATTACAAATCCATGAGCAAGCATAGACACTTCAATGACGCCCACTTCGAACTGGTATAACTTTTGAAGCGTGCAGTGCACACTGGAATAGAAGACATCGCTGCATTCCAGGCTTTTCTGGAAATGCATCGAATCCAATATTTCCGTTCGCGCTCTTCTGGTTCACTTGCAATGAGTTTCCGAAATTACAAATCCATGAGCAAGCATAGACACTTCAATGACGCCCACTTCGAACTGGTATAACTTTTGAAGCGTGCAGTGCACACTGGAATCGAAGACATAAATGAATTCCAGGCATTTCTGGAAATCCATCGAATCTAATATTTGTATTTCCGCTCTTAAGGTTCACTTGCAATGAATTTTCAAAATTACAAATCCATGTGCAAGCATAGACACTTCAATGACCCCCACTTCGAACTGGTGTAACTTTTGAAGCGTGCAGTGCACACTGAAATCGAAGACATCCCTGCATTCCAGTCTTTTCCGTTAATGCATCGAATCCAATATTTCCGTTCCCGCTCTTTTGGTTCACTTGCAATGAATTATCAAAATTACAAATCCATGAGCAAGAATAGACACTTGAATGACGCCCACTTCGAACTGGTATAACTTTTGAAGCGTGCAGTGCACACTGGAATAGAAGACATCCCTGCATTCCACGTTTTTCCGTTAATGCATCGAATCCAATATTTCCTTTCCCGCTCTTCTGGTTCACTTGCAATGAATTTTCGAATTTACAAATCTATGAGCAAGCAATAGACACTTCAATGACGCCCACTTCGAACTGGTGTAACTTTTGAAGCGTGCAGTGCACACTGGAATCGAAGACATCTCTGCATTCCAGGCTTTTCTGGAAATGCATCGAATCCAATATTTCCGTTCCCGCTCTTCTGGTTCACTTGCAATGAGTTTCCGAAATTACAAATCCATGAGCAAGTATAAACACTTCAATGACGCCCACTTCGAACTGGTATAACTTTTGAAGCGTGCAGTGCACACTGGAATCGAAGACATAAATGAATTCCAGGCATTTCTGGAAATCCATCGAATCTAATATTTGTATTTCCACTCTTAAGGTTCACTTGCAATGAATTTTCAAAATTACAAATCCATGTGCAAGCATAGACACTTCAATGACCCCCACTTCGAACTGGTGTAACTTTTGAAGCGTGCAGTGCACACTGAAATCGAAGACATCCCTGCATTCCAGTCTTTTCCGTTAATGCATCGAATCCAATATTTCCGTTCCCGCTCTTCTGGTTCACTTGCAATGAATTATCGAAATTACAAATCCATGAGCAAGAATAGACACTTGAATGACGCCCACTTCGAACTGGTATAACTTTTGAAGCGTGCAGTGCACACTGGAATAGAAGACATCGCTGCATTCCAGGCTTTTCTGGAAATGCATCGAATCCAATATTTCCGTTCGCGCTCTTCTGGTTCACTTGCAATGAGTTTCCGAAATTACAAATCCATGAGCAAGCATAGACACTTCAATGACGCCCACTTCGAACTGGTATAACTTTTGAAGCGTGCAGTGCACACTGGAATCGAAGACATAAATGAATTCCAGGCATTTCTGGAAATCCATCGAATCTAATATTTGTATTTCCGCTCTTAAGGTTCACTTGCAATGAATTTTCAAAATTACAAATCCATGTGCAAGCATAGACACTTCAATGACCCCCACTTCGAACTGGTGTAACTTTTGAAGCGTGCAGTGCACACTGAAATCGAAGACATCCCTGCATTCCAGTCTTTTCCGTTAATGCATCGAATCCAATATTTCCGTTCCCGCTCTTCTGGTTCACTTGCAATGAATTATCAAAATTACAAATCCATGAGCAAGAATAGACACTTGAATGACGCCCACTTCGAACTGGTATAACTTTTGAAGCGTGCAGTGCACACTGGAATAGAAGACATCCCTGCATTCCACGTTTTTCCGTTAATGCATCGAATCCAATATTTCCTTTCCCGCTCTTCTGGTTCACTTGCAATGAATTTTCGAATTTACAAATCTATGAGCAAGCAATAGACACTTCAATGACGCCCACTTCGAACTGGTGTAACTTTTGAAGCGTGCAGTGCACACTGGAATCGAAGACATCTCTGCATTCCAGGCTTTTCTGGAAATGCATCGAATCCAATATTTCCGTTCCCGCTCTTCTGGTTCACTTGCAATGAGTTTCCGAAATTACAAATCCATGAGCAAGCATAGACACTTCAATGACGCCCACTTCGAACTGGTATAACTTTTGAAGCGTGCAGTGCACACTGGAATCGAAGACATAAATGAATTCCAGGCATTTCTGGAAATCCATCGAATCTAATATTTGTATTTCCGCTCTTAAGGTTCACTTGCAATGAATTTTCGAAATTACAAATCCATGAGCAAGCATAGACACTTCAATGACGCCCACTTCGAACTGCTGTAACTTTTGAAGCGTGCAGTGCACACTGGATTCGAAGACATCCCTGCATTCCAGGCTTGTCTGTGAATGCATCGAATCTAATATTTCCGTTCCCGCTCTTCTAGTTCACTTGCAATGAATTTTCGAAATTACAAATCCATGAGCAAGTATAGACACTTCAATGACGCCCACTTCGAACTGGTATAACTTTTGAAGCGTGCAGTGCACACTGGAATCGAAGACATAAATGAATTCCAGGCATTTCTGGAAATCCATCGAATCTAATATTTGTATTTCCGCTCTTAAGGTTCACTTGCAATGAATTTTCAAAATTACAAATCCATGTGCAAGCATAGACACTTCAATGACCCCCACTTCGAACTGGTGTAACTTTTGAAGCGTGCAGTGCACACTGAAATCGAAGACATCACTGCATTCCAGACATTTCAAGGAATGCATCGAATCCATTATTTCCATTCCCGCTCTTCTGGTTCACCTGCAATGAATTTTCGAAATTACAAATCCATGAGCAAGCATAGACACTTGAATGACGAACACTTCGAACTGGTGTAACTTTTGAAGCGTGCAGTGCACATTGGAATCGAAGACATCCCTGCATTCCAGGCTTTTTTAGGAATGCATTGAATCCAATATTTTCGTTCCCGCTCTTCTGTTCCCCTTGCAATGAATTTTTGAAATTACAAATCCATGAGCAAGCAAAGATACTTCAATGACGCCCACTTCGAACTGGTATAACTTTTGAAGCGTGCAGTGCACACTGGAATCGAAGACATAAATGAATTCCAGGCATTTCTGGAAATCCATCGAATCTAATATTTGTATTTCCGCTCTTAAGGTTCACTTGCAATGAATTTTCAAAATTACAAATCCATGTGCAAGCATAGACACTTCAATGACCCCCACTTCGAACTGGTGTAACTTTTGAAGCGTGCAGTGCACACTGAAATCGAAGACATCCCTGCATTCCAGTCTTTTCCGTTAATGCATCGAATCCAATATTTCCGTTCCCGCTCTTCTGGTTCACTTGCAATGAATTATCAAAATTACAAATCCATGAGCAAGAATAGACACTTGAATGACGCCCACTTCGAACTGGTATAACTTTTGAAGCGTGCAGTGCACACTGGAATAGAAGACATCCCTGCATTCCACGTTTTTCCGTTAATGCATCGAATCCAATATTTCCTTTCCCGCTCTTCTGGTTCACTTGCAATGAATTTTCGAATTTACAAATCTATGAGCAAGCAATAGACACTTCAATGACGCCCACTTCGAACTGGTGTAACTTTTGAAGCGTGCAGTGCACACTGGAATCGAAGACATCTCTGCATTCCAGGCTTTTCTGGAAATGCATCGAATCCAATATTTCCGTTCCCGCTCTTCTGGTTCACTTGCAATGAGTTTCCGAAATTACAAATCCATGAGCAAGCATAGACACTTCAATGACGCCCACTTCGAACTGGTATAACTTTTGAAGCGTGCAGTGCACACTGGAATCGAAGAAATAAATGAATTCCAGGCATTTCTGGAAATCCATCGAATCTAATATTTGTATTTCCGCTCTTAAGGTTCACTTGCAATGAATTTTCAAAATTACAAATCCATGTGCAAGCATAGACACTTCAATGACCCCCACTTCGAACTGGTGTAACTTTTGAAGCGTGCAGTGCACACTGGAATCGAAGACATCCCTGCATTCCAGGCATTTCAGGGAATGCATCGAATCCATTATTTCCGTTCCCGCTCTTCTGGTTCCCCTGCAATGAATTTTCGAAATTACAAATCCATGAGCAAGCATAGACACTTCAATGACGCCCACTTCGAACTGGTATAACTTTTGAAGCGTGCAGTGCACACTGGAATAGAAGACATCGCTGCATTCCAGGCTTTTCTGGAAATGCATCGAATCCAATATTTCCGTTCGCGCTCTTCTGGTTCACTTGCAATGAGTTTCCGAAATTACAAATCCATGAGCAAGCATAGACACTTCAATGACGCCCACTTCGAACTGGTATAACTTTTGAAGCGTGCAGTGCACACTGGAATCGAAGACATAAATGAATTCCAGGCATTTCTGGAAATCCATCGAATCTAATATTTGTATTTCCGCTCTTAAGGTTCACTTGCAATGAATTTTCAAAATTACAAATCCATGTGCAAGCATAGACACTTCAATGACCCCCACTTCGAACTGGTGTAACTTTTGAAGCGTGCAGTGCACACTGAAATCGAAGACATCCCTGCATTCCAGTCTTTTCCGTTAATGCATCGAATCCAATATTTCCGTTCCCGCTCTTCTGGTTCACTTGCAATGAATTATCGAAATTACAAATCCATGAGCAAGAATAGACACTTGAATGACGCCCACTTCGAACTGGTATAACTTTTGAAGCGTGCAGTGCACACTGGAATAGAAGACATCCCTGCATTCCACGTTTTTCCGTTAATGCATCGAATCCAATATTTCCTTTCCCGCTCTTCTGGTTCACTTGCAATGAATTTTCGAATTTACAAATCTATGAGCAAGCAATAGACACTTCAATGACGCCCACTTCGAACTGGTGTAACTTTTGAAGCGTGCAGTGCACACTGGAATCGAAGACATCTCTGCATTCCAGGCTTTTCTGGAAATGCATCGAATCCAATATTTCCGTTCCCGCTCTTCTGGTTCACTTGCAATGAGTTTCCGAAATTACAAATCCATGAGCAAGCATAGACACTTCAATGACGCCCACTTCGAACTGGTATAACTTTTGAAGCGTGCAGTGCACACTGGAATCGAAGACATAAATGAATTCCAGGCATTTCTGGAAATCCATCGAATCTAATATTTGTATTTCCGCTCTTAAGGTTCACTTGCAATGAATTTTCAAAATTACAAATCCATGTGCAAGCATAGACACTTCAATGACCCCCACTTCGAACTGGTGTAACTTTTGAAGCGTGCAGTGCACACTGGAATCGAAGACATCCCTGCATTCCAGGCATTTCAGGGAATGCATCGAATCCATTATTTCCATTCCCGCTCTTCTGGTTCCCCTGCAATGAATTTTCGAAATTACAAATCCATGAGCAAGCATAGACACTTCAATGACGCCCACTTCGAACTGCTGTAACTTTTGAAGCGTGCAGTGCACACTGAAATCGAAGACATCCCTGCATTCCAGTCTTTTCCGTTAATGCATCGAATCCAATATTTCCGTTCGCGCTCTTCTGGTTCACTTGCAATGAGTTTCCGAAATTACAAATCCATGAGCAAGCATAGACACTTCAATGACGCCCACTTCGAACTGGTATAACTTTTGAAGCGTGCAGTGCACACTGGAATCGAAGACATAAATGAATTCCAGGCATTTCTGGAAATCCATCGAATCTAATATTTGTATTTCCGCTCTTAAGGTTCACTTGCAATGAATTTTCAAAATTACAAATCCATGTGCAAGCATAGACACTTCAATGACCCCCACTTCGAACTGGTGTAACTTTTGAAGCGTGCAGTGCACACTGAAATCGAAGACATCCCTGCATTCCAGTCTTTTCCGTTAATGCATCGAATCCAATATTTCCGTTCCCGCTCTTCTGGTTCACTTGCAATGAATTATCAAAATTACAAATCCATGAGCAAGAATAGACACTTGAATGACGCCCACTTCGAACTGGTATAACTTTTGAAGCGTGCAGTGCACACTGGAATAGAAGACATCCCTGCATTCCACGTTTTTCCGTTAATGCATCGAATCCAATATTTCCTTTCCCGCTCTTCTGGTTCACTTGCAATGAATTTTCGAATTTACAAATCTATGAGCAAGCAATAGACACTTCAATGACGCCCACTTCGAACTGGTGTAACTTTTGAAGCGTGCAGTGCACACTGGAATCGAAGACATCTCTGCATTCCAGGCTTTTCTGGAAATGCATCGAATCCAATATTTCCGTTCCCGCTCTTCTGGTTCACTTGCAATGAGTTTCCGAAATTACAAATCCATGAGCAAGCATAGACACTTCAATGACGCCCACTTCGAACTGGTATAACTTTTGAAGCGTGCAGTGCACACTGGAATCGAAGACATAAATGAATTCCAGGCATTTCTGGAAATCCATCGAATCTAATATTTGTATTTCCGCTCTTAAGGTTCACTTGCAATGAATTTTCAAAATTACAAATCCATGTGCAAGCATAGACACTTCAATGACCCCCACTTCGAACTGGTGTAACTTTTGAAGCGTGCAGTGCACACTGGAATCGAAGACATCCCTGCATTCCAGGCATTTCAGGGAATGCATCGAATCCATTATTTCCATTCCCGCTCTTCTGGTTCCCCTGCAATGAATTTTCGAAATTACAAATCCATGAGCAAGCATAGACACTTCAATGACGCCCACTTCGAACTGCTGTAACTTTTGAAGCGTGCAGTGCACACTGAAATCGAAGACATCCCTGCATTCCAGTCTTTTCCGTTAATGCATCGAATCCAATATTTCCGTTCCCGCTCTTCTGGTTCACTTGCAATGAATTATCGAAATTACAAATCCATGAGCAAGAATAGACACTTGAATGACGCCCACTTCGAACTGGTATAACTTTTGAAGCGTGCAGTGCACACTGGAATAGAAGACATCGCTGCATTCCAGGCTTTTCTGGAAATGCATCGAATCCAATATTTCCGTTCGCGCTCTTCTGGTTCACTTGCAATGAGTTTCCGAAATTACAAATCCATGAGCAAGCATAGACACTTCAATGACGCCCACTTCGAACTGGTATAACTTTTGAAGCGTGCAGTGCACACTGGAATCGAAAACATAAATGAATTCCAGGCATTTCTGGAAATCCATCGAATCTAATATTTGTATTTCCGCTCTTAAGGTTCACTTGCAATGAATTTTCAAAATTACAAATCCATGTGCAAGCATAGACACTTCAATGACCCCCACTTCGAACTGGTGTAACTTTTGAAGCGTGCAGTGCACACTGAAATCGAAGACATCCCTGCATTCCAGTCTTTTCCGTTAATGCATCGAATCCAATATTTCCGTTCCCGCTCTTCTGGTTCACTTGCAATGAATTATCAAAATTACAAATCCATGAGCAAGAATAGACACTTGAATGACGCCCACTTCGAACTGGTATAACTTTTGAAGCGTGCAGTGCACACTGGAATAGAAGACATCCCTGCATTCCACGTTTTTCCGTTAATGCATCGAATCCAATATTTCCTTTCCCGCTCTTCTGGTTCACTTGCAATGAATTTTCGAATTTACAAATCTATGAGCAAGCAATAGACACTTCAATGACGCCCACTTCGAACTGGTGTAACTTTTGAAGCGTGCAGTGCACACTGGAATCGAAGACATCTCTGCATTCCAGGCTTTTCTGGAAATGCATCGAATCCAATATTTCCGTTCCCGCTCTTCTGGTTCACTTGCAATGAGTTTCCGAAATTACAAATCCATGAGCAAGCATAGACACTTCAATGACGCCCACTTCGAACTGGTATAACTTTTGAAGCGTGCAGTGCACACTGGAATCGAAGACATAAATGAATTCCAGGCATTTCTGGAAATCCATCGAATCTAATATTTGTATTTCCGCTCTTAAGGTTCACTTGCAATGAATTTTCAAAATTACAAATCCATGTGCAAGCATAGACACTTCAATGACCCCCACTTCGAACTGGTGTAACTTTTGAAGCGTGCAGTGCACACTGGAATCGAAGACATCCCTGCATTCCAGGCATTTCAGGGAATGCATCGAATCCATTATTTCCATTCCCGCTCTTCTGGTTCCCCTGCAATGAATTTTCGAAATTACAAATCCATGAGCAAGCATAGACACTTCAATGACGCCCACTTCGAACTGCTGTAACTTTTGAAGCGTGCAGTGCACACTGAAATCGAAGACATCCCTGCATTCCAGTCTTTTCCGTTAATGCATCGAATCCAATATTTCCGTTCCCGCTCTTCTGGTTCACTTGCAATGAATTATCGAAATTACAAATCCATGAGCAAGAATAGACACTTGAATGACGCCCACTTCGAACTGGTATAACTTTTGAAGCGTGCAGTGCACACTGGAATAGAAGACATCGCTGCATTCCAGGCTTTTCTGGAAATGCATCGAATCCAATATTTCCGTTCGCGCTCTTCTGGTTCACTTGCAATGAGTTTCCGAAATTACAAATCCATGAGCAAGCATAGACACTTCAATGACGCCCACTTCGAACTGGTATAACTTTTGAAGCGTGCAGTGCACACTGGAATCGAAAACATAAATGAATTCCAGGCATTTCTGGAAATCCATCGAATCTAATATTTGTATTTCCGCTCTTAAGGTTCACTTGCAATGAATTTTCAAAATTACAAATCCATGTGCAAGCATAGACACTTCAATGACCCCCACTTCGAACTGGTGTAACTTTTGAAGCGTGCAGTGCACACTGAAATCGAAGACATCCCTGCATTCCAGTCTTTTCCGTTAATGCATCGAATCCAATATTTCCGTTCCCGCTCTTCTGGTTCACTTGCAATGAATTATCAAAATTACAAATCCATGAGCAAGAATAGACACTTGAATGACGCCCACTTCGAACTGGTATAACTTTTGAAGCGTGCAGTGCACACTGGAATAGAAGACATCCCTGCATTCCACGTTTTTCCGTTAATGCATCGAATCCAATATTTCCTTTCCCGCTCTTCTGGTTCACTTGCAATGAATTTTCGAATTTACAAATCTATGAGCAAGCAATAGACACTTCAATGACGCCCACTTCGAACTGGTGTAACTTTTGAAGCGTGCAGTGCACACTGGAATCGAAGACATCTCTGCATTCCAGGCTTTTCTGGAAATGCATCGAATCCAATATTTCCGTTCCCGCTCTTCTGGTTCACTTGCAATGAGTTTCCGAAATTACAAATCCATGAGCAAGCATAGACACTTCAATGACGCCCACTTCGAACTGGTATAACTTTTGAAGCGTGCAGTGCACACTGGAATCGAAGACATAAATGAATTCCAGGCATTTCTGGAAATCCATCGAATCTAATATTTGTATTTCCGCTCTTAAGGTTCACTTGCAATGAATTTTCAAAATTACAAATCCATGTGCAAGCATAGACACTTCAATGACCCCCACTTCGAACTGGTGTAACTTTTGAAGCGTGCAGTGCACACTGGAATCGAAGACATCCCTGCATTCCAGGCATTTCAGGGAATGCATCGAATCCATTATTTCCATTCCCGCTCTTCTGGTTCCCCTGCAATGAATTTTCGAAATTACAAATCCATGAGCAAGCATAGACACTTCAATGACGCCCACTTCGAACTGCTGTAACTTTTGAAGCGTGCAGTGCACACTGAAATCGAAGACATCCCTGCATTCCAGTCTTTTCCGTTAATGCATCGAATCCAATATTTCCGTTCCCGCTCTTCTGGTTCACTTGCAATGAATTATCGAAATTACAAATCCATGAGCAAGAATAGACACTTGAATGACGCCCACTTCGAACTGGTATAACTTTTGAAGCGTGCAGTGCACACTGGAATAGAAGACATCGCTGCATTCCAGGCTTTTCTGGAAATGCATCGAATCCAATATTTCCGTTCGCGCTCTTCTGGTTCACTTGCAATGAGTTTCCGAAATTACAAATCCATGAGCAAGCATAGACACTTCAATGACGCCCACTTCGAACTGGTATAACTTTTGAAGCGTGCAGTGCACACTGGAATCGAAAACATAAATGAATTCCAGGCATTTCTGGAAATCCATCGAATCTAATATTTGTATTTCCGCTCTTAAGGTTCACTTGCAATGAATTTTCAAAATTACAAATCCATGTGCAAGCATAGACACTTCAATGACCCCCACTTCGAACTGGTGTAACTTTTGAAGCGTGCAGTGCACACTGAAATCGAAGACATCCCTGCATTCCAGTCTTTTCCGTTAATGCATCGAATCCAATATTTCCGTTCCCGCTCTTCTGGTTCACTTGCAATGAATTATCAAAATTACAAATCCATGAGCAAGAATAGACACTTGAATGACGCCCACTTCGAACTGGTATAACTTTTGAAGCGTGCAGTGCACACTGGAATAGAAGACATCCCTGCATTCCACGTTTTTCCGTTAATGCATCGAATCCAATATTTCCTTTCCCGCTCTTCTGGTTCACTTGCAATGAATTTTCGAATTTACAAATCTATGAGCAAGCAATAGACACTTCAATGACGCCCACTTCGAACTGGTGTAACTTTTGAAGCGTGCAGTGCACACTGGAATCGAAGACATCTCTGCATTCCAGGCTTTTCTGGAAATGCATCGAATCCAATATTTCCGTTCCCGCTCTTCTGGTTCACTTGCAATGAGTTTCCGAAATTACAAATCCATGAGCAAGCATAGACACTTCAATGACGCCCACTTCGAACTGGTATAACTTTTGAAGCGTGCAGTGCACACTGGAATCGAAGACATAAATGAATTCCAGGCATTTCTGGAAATCCATCGAATCTAATATTTGTATTTCCGCTCTTAAGGTTCACTTGCAATGAATTTTCAAAATTACAAATCCATGTGCAAGCATAGACACTTCAATGACCCCCACTTCGAACTGGTGTAACTTTTGAAGCGTGCAGTGCACACTGGAATCGAAGACATCCCTGCATTCCAGGCATTTCAGGGAATGCATCGAATCCATTATTTCCATTCCCGCTCTTCTGGTTCCCCTGCAATGAATTTTCGAAATTACAAATCCATGAGCAAGCATAGACACTTCAATGACGCCCACTTCGAACTGCTGTAACTTTTGAAGCGTGCAGTGCACACTGGATTCGAAGACATCCCTGCATTCCAGGCTTGTCTGTGAATGCATCGAATCTAATATTTCCGTTCCCGCTCTTCTAGTTCACTTGCAATGAATTTTCGAAATTACAAATCCATGAGCAAGTATAAACACTTCAATGACGCCCACTTCGAACTGGTATAACTTTTGAAGCGTGCAGTGCACACTGGAATCGAAGACATAAATGAATTCCAGGCATTTCTGGAAATCCATCGAATCTAATATTTGTATTTCCGCTCTTAAGGTTCACTTGCAATGAATTTTCAAAATTACAAATCCATGTGCAAGCATAGACACTTCAATGACCCCCACTTCGAACTGGTGTAACTTTTGAAGCGTGCAGTGCACACTGAAATCGAAGACATCCCTGCATTCCAGTCTTTTCCGTTAATGCATCGAATCCAATATTTCCGTTCCCGCTCTTCTGGTTCACTTGCAATGAATTATCGAAATTACAAATCCATGAGCAAGAATAGACACTTGAATGACGCCCACTTCGAACTGGTATAACTTTTGAAGCGTGCAGTGCACACTGGAATAGAAGACATCGCTGCATTCCAGGCTTTTCTGGAAATGCATCGAATCCAATATTTCCGTTCGCGCTCTTCTGGTTCACTTGCAATGAATTTTCGAAATTACAAATTCATGAGCAAGCATAGACACTTCTATAACGCACACTTCGATCTGGTATAACTTTTGAAGCATGCAGTGCACACTGGAATCGAAGACATAAATGAATTCCAGGCATTTCTGGAAATCCATTGAATCTAATATTTGTATTTCCGCTCTTAAGGTTCACTTGCAATGAATTTTCAAAATTACAAATCCATGTGCAAGCATAGACACTTCAATGACCCCGACTTCGAACTGGTGTAACTTTTGAAGCGTGCAGTGCACACTGAAATCGAAGACATCACTGCATTCCAGGCATTTCAGGGAATGCATCGAATCCATTATTTCCATTCCCGCTCTTCTGGTTCACCTGCAATGAATTTTCGAAATTACAAATCCATGAGCAAGCATAGACACTTGAATGACGAACACTTCGAACTGGTGTAACTTTTGAAGCGTGCAGTGCACATTGGAATCGAAGACATCCCTGCATTCCAGGCTTTTTTAGGAATGCATTGAATCCAATATTTTCGTTCCCGCTCTTCTGTTCCCCTTGCAATGAATTTTTGAAATTACAAATCCATGAGCAAGCAAAGATACTTCAATGACGCCCACTTCGAACTGGTATAACTTTTGAAGCGTGCAGTGCACACTGGAATCGAAGACATAAATGAATTCCAGGCATTTCTGGAAATCCATCGAATCTAATATTTGTATTTCCGCTCTTAAGGTTCACTTGCAATGAATTTTCAAAATTACAAATCCATGTGCAAGCATAGACACTTCAATGACCCCCACTTCGAACTGGTGTAACTTTTGAAGCGTGCAGTGCACACTGAAATCGAAGACATCCCTGCATTCCAGTCTTTTCCGTTAATGCATCGAATCCAATATTTCCGTTCCCGCTCTTCTGGTTCACTTGCAATGAATTATCAAAATTACAAATCCATGAGCAAGAATAGACACTTGAATGACGCCCACTTCGAACTGGTATAACTTTTGAAGCGTGCAGTACACACTGGAATAGAAGACATCCCTGCATTCCACGTTTTTCCGTTAATGCATCGAATCCAATATTTCCTTTCCCGCTCTTCTGGTTCACTTGCAATGAATTTTCGAATTTACAAATCTATGAGCAAGCATAGACACTTCAATGACGCCCACTTCGAACTGGTGTAACTTTTGAAGCGTGCAGTGCACACTGGATTCGAAGACATCCCTGCATTCCAGGCTTGTCTGTGAATGCATCGAATCTAATATTTCCGTTCCCGCTCTTCTAGTTCACTTGCAATGAATTTTCGAAATTACAAATCCATGAGCAAGTATAAACACTTCAATGACGCCCACTTCGAACTGGTATAACTTTTGAAGCGTGCAGTGCACACTGGAATCGAAGACATAAATGAATTCCAGGCATTTCTGGAAATCCATCGAATCTAATATTTGTATTTCCGCTCTTAAGGTTCACTTGCAATGAATTTTCAAAATTACAAATCCATGTGCAAGCATAGACACTTCAATGACCCCCACTTCGAACTGGTGTAACTTTTGAAGCGTGCAGTGCACACTGAAATCGAAGACATCCCTGCATTCCAGTCTTTTCCGTTAATGCATCGAATCCAATATTTCCGTTCCCGCTCTTCTGGTTCACTTGCAATGAATTATCGAAATTACAAATCCATGAGCAAGAATAGACACTTGAATGACGCCCACTTCGAACTGGTATAACTTTTGAAGCGTGCAGTGCACACTGGAATAGAAGACATCGCTGCATTCCAGGCTTTTCTGGAAATGCATCGAATCCAATATTTCCGTTCGCGCTCTTCTGGTTCACTTGCAATGAATTTTCGAAATTACAAATTCATGAGCAAGCATAGACACTTCTATAACGCACACTTCGATCTGGTATAACTTTTGAAGCATGCAGTGCACACTGGAATCGAAGACATAAATGAATTCCAGGCATTTCTGGAAATCCATTGAATCTAATATTTGTATTTCCGCTCTTAAGGTTCACTTGCAATGAATTTTCAAAATTACAAATCCATGTGCAAGCATAGACACTTCAATGACCCCCACTTCGAACTGGTGTAACTTTTGAAGCGTGCAGTGCACACTGAAATCGAAGACATCACTGCATTCCAGGCATTTCAGGGAATGCATCGAATCCATTATTTCCATTCCCGCTCTTCTGGTTCACCTGCAATGAATTTTCGAAATTACAAATCCATGAGCAAGCATAGACACTTGAATGACGAACACTTCGAACTGGTGTAACTTTTGAAGCGTGCAGTGCACATTGGAATCGAAGACATCCCTGCATTCCAGGCTTTTTTAGGAATGCATTGAATCCAATATTTTCGTTCCCGCTCTTCTGTTCCCCTTGCAATGAATTTTTGAAATTACAAATCCATGAGCAAGCAAAGATACTTCAATGACGCCCACTTCGAACTGGTATAACTTTTGAAGCGTGCAGTGCACACTGGAATCGAAGACATAAATGAATTCCAGGCATTTCTGGAAATCCATCGAATCTAATATTTGTATTTCCGCTCTTAAGGTTCACTTGCAATGAATTTTCAAAATTACAAATCCATGTGCAAGCATAGACACTTCAATGACCCCCACTTCGAACTGGTGTAACTTTTGAAGCGTGCAGTGCACACTGAAATCGAAGACATCCCTGCATTCCAGTCTTTTCCGTTAATGCATCGAATCCAATATTTCCGTTCCCGCTCTTCTGGTTCACTTGCAATGAATTATCAAAATTACAAATCCATGAGCAAGAATAGACACTTGAATGACGCCCACTTCGAACTGGTATAACTTTTGAAGCGTGCAGTGCACACTGGAATAGAAGACATCCCTGCATTCCACGTTTTTCCGTTAATGCATCGAATCCAATATTTCCTTTCCCGCTCTTCTGGTTCACTTGCAATGAATTTTCGAATTTACAAATCTATGAGCAAGCAATAGACACTTCAATGACGCCCACTTCGAACTGGTGTAACTTTTGAAGCGTGCAGTGCACACTGAAATCGAAGACATCCCTGCATTCCAGTCTTTTCCGTTAATGCATCGAATCCAATATTTCCGTTCCCGCTCTTCTGGTTCCCCTGCAATGAATTTTCGAAATTACAAATCCATGAGCAAGCATAGACACTTCAATGACGCCCACTTCGAACTGCTGTAACTTTTGAAGCGTGCAGTGCACACTGAAATCGAAGACATCCCTGCATTCCAGTCTTTTCCGTTAATGCATCGAATCCAATATTTCCGTTCCCGCTCTTCTGGTTCACTTGCAATGAATTATCGAAATTACAAATCCATGAGCAAGAATAGACACTTGAATGACGCCCACTTCGAACTGGTATAACTTTTGAAGCGTGCAGTGCACACTGGAATAGAAGACATCGCTGCATTCCAGGCTTTTCTGGAAATGCATCGAATCCAATATTTCCGTTCGCGCTCTTCTGGTTCACTTGCAATGAGTTTCCGAAATTACAAATCCATGAGCAAGCATAGACACTTCAATGACGCCCACTTCGAACTGGTATAACTTTTGAAGCGTGCAGTGCACACTGGAATCGAAAACATAAATGAATTCCAGGCATTTCTGGAAATCCATCGAATCTAATATTTGTATTTCCGCTCTTAAGGTTCACTTGCAATGAATTTTCAAAATTACAAATCCATGTGCAAGCATAGACACTTCAATGACCCCCACTTCGAACTGGTGTAACTTTTGAAGCGTGCAGTGCACACTGAAATCGAAGACATCCCTGCATTCCAGTCTTTTCCGTTAATGCATCGAATCCAATATTTCCGTTCCCGCTCTTCTGGTTCACTTGCAATGAATTATCAAAATTACAAATCCATGAGCAAGAATAGACACTTGAATGACGCCCACTTCGAACTGGTATAACTTTTGAAGCGTGCAGTGCACACTGGAATAGAAGACATCCCTGCATTCCACGTTTTTCCGTTAATGCATCGAATCCAATATTTCCTTTCCCGCTCTTCTGGTTCACTTGCAATGAATTTTCGAATTTACAAATCTATGAGCAAGCAATAGACACTTCAATGACGCCCACTTCGAACTGGTGTAACTTTTGAAGCGTGCAGTGCACACTGGAATCGAAGACATCTCTGCATTCCAGGCTTTTCTGGAAATGCATCGAATCCAATATTTCCGTTCCCGCTCTTCTGGTTCACTTGCAATGAGTTTCCGAAATTACAAATCCATGAGCAAGCATAGACACTTCAATGACGCCCACTTCGAACTGGTATAACTTTTGAAGCGTGCAGTGCACACTGGAATCGAAGACATAAATGAATTCCAGGCATTTCTGGAAATCCATCGAATCTAATATTTGTATTTCCGCTCTTAAGGTTCACTTGCAATGAATTTTCAAAATTACAAATCCATGTGCAAGCATAGACACTTCAATGACCCCCACTTCGAACTGGTGTAACTTTTGAAGCGTGCAGTGCACACTGGAATCGAAGACATCCCTGCATTCCAGGCATTTCAGGGAATGCATCGAATCCATTATTTCCATTCCCGCTCTTCTGGTTCCCCTGCAATGAATTTTCGAAATTACAAATCCATGAGCAAGCATAGACACTTCAATGACGCCCACTTCGAACTGCTGTAACTTTTGAAGCGTGCAGTGCACACTGAAATCGAAGACATCCCTGCATTCCAGTCTTTTCCGTTAATGCATCGAATCCAATATTTCCGTTCCCGCTCTTCTGGTTCACTTGCAATGAATTATCGAAATTACAAATCCATGAGCAAGAATAGACACTTGAATGACGCCCACTTCGAACTGGTATAACTTTTGAAGCGTGCAGTGCACACTGGAATAGAAGACATCGCTGCATTCCAGGCTTTTCTGGAAATGCATCGAATCCAATATTTCCGTTCGCGCTCTTCTGGTTCACTTGCAATGAGTTTCCGAAATTACAAATCCATGAGCAAGCATAGACACTTCAATGACGCCCACTTCGAACTGGTATAACTTTTGAAGCGTGCAGTGCACACTGGAATCGAAAACATAAATGAATTCCAGGCATTTCTGGAAATCCATCGAATCTAATATTTGTATTTCCGCTCTTAAGGTTCACTTGCAATGAATTTTCAAAATTACAAATCCATGTGCAAGCATAGACACTTCAATGACCCCCACTTCGAACTGGTGTAACTTTTGAAGCGTGCAGTGCACACTGAAATCGAAGACATCCCTGCATTCCAGTCTTTTCCGTTAATGCATCGAATCCAATATTTCCGTTCCCGCTCTTCTGGTTCACTTGCAATGAATTATCAAAATTACAAATCCATGAGCAAGAATAGACACTTGAATGACGCCCACTTCGAACTGGTATAACTTTTGAAGCGTGCAGTGCACACTGGAATAGAAGACATCCCTGCATTCCACGTTTTTCCGTTAATGCATCGAATCCAATATTTCCTTTCCCGCTCTTCTGGTTCACTTGCAATGAATTTTCGAATTTACAAATCTATGAGCAAGCAATAGACACTTCAATGACGCCCACTTCGAACTGGTGTAACTTTTGAAGCGTGCAGTGCACACTGGAATCGAAGACATCTCTGCATTCCAGGCTTTTCTGGAAATGCATCGAATCCAATATTTCCGTTCCCGCTCTTCTGGTTCACTTGCAATGAGTTTCCGAAATTACAAATCCATGAGCAAGCATAGACACTTCAATGACGCCCACTTCGAACTGGTATAACTTTTGAAGCGTGCAGTGCACACTGGAATCGAAGACATAAATGAATTCCAGGCATTTCTGGAAATCCATCGAATCTAATATTTGTATTTCCGCTCTTAAGGTTCACTTGCAATGAATTTTCAAAATTACAAATCCATGTGCAAGCATAGACACTTCAATGACCCCCACTTCGAACTGGTGTAACTTTTGAAGCGTGCAGTGCACACTGGAATCGAAGACATCCCTGCATTCCAGGCATTTCAGGGAATGCATCGAATCCATTATTTCCATTCCCGCTCTTCTGGTTCCCCTGCAATGAATTTTCGAAATTACAAATCCATGAGCAAGCATAGACACTTCAATGACGCCCACTTCGAACTGCTGTAACTTTTGAAGCGTGCAGTGCACACTGAAATCGAAGACATCCCTGCATTCCAGTCTTTTCCGTTAATGCATCGAATCCAATATTTCCGTTCCCGCTCTTCTGGTTCACTTGCAATGAATTATCGAAATTACAAATCCATGAGCAAGAATAGACACTTGAATGACGCCCACTTCGACCTGGTATAACTTTTGAAGCGTGCAGTGCACACTGGAATAGAAGACATCGCTGCATTCCAGGCTTTTCTGGAAATGCATCGAATCCAATATTTCCGTTCGCGCTCTTCTGGTTCACTTGCAATGAGTTTCCGAAATTACAAATCCATGAGCAAGCATAGACACTTCAATGACGCCCACTTCGAACTGGTATAACTTTTGAAGCGTGCAGTGCACACTGGAATCGAAAACATAAATGAATTCCAGGCATTTCTGGAAATCCATCGAATCTAATATTTGTATTTCCGCTCTTAAGGTTCACTTGCAATGAATTTTCAAAATTACAAATCCATGTGCAAGCATAGACACTTCAATGACCCCCACTTCGAACTGGTGTAACTTTTGAAGCGTGCAGTGCACACTGAAATCGAAGACATCCCTGCATTCCAGTCTTTTCCGTTAATGCATCGAATCCAATATTTCCGTTCCCGCTCTTCTGGTTCACTTGCAATGAATTATCAAAATTACAAATCCATGAGCAAGAATAGACACTTGAATGACGCCCACTTCGAACTGGTATAACTTTTGAAGCGTGCAGTGCACACTGGAATAGAAGACATCCCTGCATTCCACGTTTTTCCGTTAATGCATCGAATCCAATATTTCCTTTCCCGCTCTTCTGGTTCACTTGCAATGAATTTTCGAATTTACAAATCTATGAGCAAGCAATAGACACTTCAATGACGCCCACTTCGAACTGGTGTAACTTTTGAAGCGTGCAGTGCACACTGGAATCGAAGACATCTCTGCATTCCAGGCTTTTCTGGAAATGCATCGAATCCAATATTTCCGTTCCCGCTCTTCTGGTTCACTTGCAATGAGTTTCCGAAATTACAAATCCATGAGCAAGCATAGACACTTCAATGACGCCCACTTCGAACTGGTATAACTTTTGAAGCGTGCAGTGCACACTGGAATCGAAGACATAAATGAATTCCAGGCATTTCTGGAAATCCATCGAATCTAATATTTGTATTTCCGCTCTTAAGGTTCACTTGCAATGAATTTTCAAAATTACAAATCCATGTGCAAGCATAGACACTTCAATGACCCCCACTTCGAACTGGTGTAACTTTTGAAGCGTGCAGTGCACACTGGAATCGAAGACATCCCTGCATTCCAGGCATTTCAGGGAATGCATCGAATCCATTATTTCCATTCCCGCTCTTCTGGTTCCCCTGCAATGAATTTTCGAAATTACAAATCCATGAGCAAGCATAGACACTTCAATGACGCCCACTTCGAACTGCTGTAACTTTTGAAGCGTGCAGTGCACACTGGATTCGAAGACATCCCTGCATTCCAGGCTTGTCTGTGAATGCATCGAATCTAATATTTCCGTTCCCGCTCTTCTAGTTCACTTGCAATGAATTTTCGAAATTACAAATCCATGAGCAAGTATAAACACTTCAATGACGCCCACTTCGAACTGGTATAACTTTTGAAGCGTGCAGTGCACACTGGAATCGAAGACATAAATGAATTCCAGGCATTTCTGGAAATCCATCGAATCTAATATTTGTATTTCCGCTCTTAAGGTTCACTTGCAATGAATTTTCAAAATTACAAATCCATGTGCAAGCATAGACACTTCAATGACCCCCACTTCGAACTGGTGTAACTTTTGAAGCGTGCAGTGCACACTGAAATCGAAGACATCCCTGCATTCCAGTCTTTTCCGTTAATGCATCGAATCCAATATTTCCGTTCCCGCTCTTCTGGTTCACTTGCAATGAATTATCGAAATTACAAATCCATGAGCAAGAATAGACACTTGAATGACGCCCACTTCGAACTGGTATAACTTTTGAAGCGTGCAGTGCACACTGGAATAGAAGACATCGCTGCATTCCAGGCTTTTCTGGAAATGCATCGAATCCAATATTTCCGTTCGCGCTCTTCTGGTTCACTTGCAATGAATTTTCGAAATTACAAATTCATGAGCAAGCATAGACACTTCTATAACGCACACTTCGATCTGGTATAACTTTTGAAGCATGCAGTGCACACTGGAATCGAAGACATAAATGAATTCCAGGCATTTCTGGAAATCCATTGAATCTAATATTTGTATTTCCGCTCTTAAGGTTCACTTGCAATGAATTTTCAAAATTACAAATCCATGTGCAAGCATAGACACTTCAATGACCCCGACTTCGAACTGGTGTAACTTTTGAAGCGTGCAGTGCACACTGAAATCGAAGACATCACTGCATTCCAGGCATTTCAGGGAATGCATCGAATCCATTATTTCCATTCCCGCTCTTCTGGTTCACCTGCAATGAATTTTCGAAATTACAAATCCATGAGCAAGCATAGACACTTGAATGACGAACACTTCGAACTGGTGTAACTTTTGAAGCGTGCAGTGCACATTGGAATCGAAGACATCCCTGCATTCCAGGCTTTTTTAGGAATGCATTGAATCCAATATTTTCGTTCCCGCTCTTCTGTTCCCCTTGCAATGAATTTTTGAAATTACAAATCCATGAGCAAGCAAAGATACTTCAATGACGCCCACTTCGAACTGGTATAACTTTTGAAGCGTGCAGTGCACACTGGAATCGAAGACATAAATGAATTCCAGGCATTTCTGGAAATCCATCGAATCTAATATTTGTATTTCCGCTCTTAAGGTTCACTTGCAATGAATTTTCAAAATTACAAATCCATGTGCAAGCATAGACACTTCAATGACCCCCACTTCGAACTGGTGTAACTTTTGAAGCGTGCAGTGCACACTGAAATCGAAGACATCCCTGCATTCCAGTCTTTTCCGTTAATGCATCGAATCCAATATTTCCGTTCCCGCTCTTCTGGTTCACTTGCAATGAATTATCAAAATTACAAATCCATGAGCAAGAATAGACACTTGAATGACGCCCACTTCGAACTGGTATAACTTTTGAAGCGTGCAGTGCACACTGGAATAGAAGACATCCCTGCATTCCACGTTTTTCCGTTAATGCATCGAATCCAATATTTCCTTTCCCGCTCTTCTGGTTCACTTGCAATGAATTTTCGAATTTACAAATCTATGAGCAAGCATAGACACTTCAATGACGCCCACTTCGAACTGGTGTAACTTTTGAAGCGTGCAGTGCACACTGGATTCGAAGACATCCCTGCATTCCAGGCTTGTCTGTGAATGCATCGAATCTAATATTTCCGTTCCCGCTCTTCTAGTTCACTTGCAATGAATTTTCGAAATTACAAATCCATGAGCAAGTATAAACACTTCAATGACGCCCACTTCGAACTGGTATAACTTTTGAAGCGTGCAGTGCACACTGGAATCGAAGACATAAATGAATTCCAGGCATTTCTGGAAATCCATCGAATCTAATATTTGTATTTCCGCTCTTAAGGTTCACTTGCAATGAATTTTCAAAATTACAAATCCATGTGCAAGCATAGACACTTCAATGACCCCCACTTCGAACTGGTGTAACTTTTGAAGCGTGCAGTGCACACTGAAATCGAAGACATCCCTGCATTCCAGTCTTTTCCGTTAATGCATCGAATCCAATATTTCCGTTCCCGCTCTTCTGGTTCACTTGCAATGAATTATCGAAATTACAAATCCATGAGCAAGAATAGACACTTGAATGACGCCCACTTCGAACTGGTATAACTTTTGAAGCGTGCAGTGCACACTGGAATAGAAGACATCGCTGCATTCCAGGCTTTTCTGGAAATGCATCGAATCCAATATTTCCGTTCGCGCTCTTCTGGTTCACTTGCAATGAATTTTCGAAATTACAAATTCATGAGCAAGCATAGACACTTCTATAACGCACACTTCGATCTGGTATAACTTTTGAAGCATGCAGTGCACACTGGAATCGAAGACATAAATGAATTCCAGGCATTTCTGGAAATCCATTGAATCTAATATTTGTATTTCCGCTCTTAAGGTTCACTTGCAATGAATTTTCGAAATTACAAATCCATGAGCAAGAATAGACACTTGAATGACGCCCACTTCGAACTGGTATAACTTTTGAAGCGTGCAGTGCACACTGGAATAGAAGACATCGCTGCATTCCAGGCTTTTCTGGAAATGCATCGAATCCAATATTTCCGTTCGCGCTCTTCTGGTTCACTTGCAATGAATTTTCGAAATTACAAATTCATGAGCAAGCATAGACACTTCTATAACGCACACTTCGATCTGGTATAACTTTTGAAGCATGCAGTGCACACTGGAATCGAAGACATAAATGAATTCCAGGCATTTCTGGAAATCCATTGAATCTAATATTTGTATTTCCGCTCTTAAGGTTCACCTGCAATGAATTTTCGAAATTACAAATCCATGAGCAAGCATAGACACTTGAATGACGAACACTTCGAACTGGTGTAACTTTTGAAGCGTGCAGTGCACATTGGAATCGAAGACATCCCTGCATTCCAGGCTTTTTTAGGAATGCATTGAATCCAATATTTTCGTTCCCGCTCTTCTGTTCCCCTTGCAATGAATTTTTGAAATTACAAATCCATGAGCAAGCAAAGATACTTCAATGACGCCCACTTCGAACTGGTATAACTTTTGAAGCGTGCAGTGCACACTGGAATCGAAGACATAAATGAATTCCAGGCATTTCTGGAAATCCATCGAATCTAATATTTGTATTTCCGCTCTTAAGGTTCACTTGCAATGAATTTTCAAAATTACAAATCCATGTGCAAGCATAGACACTTCAATGACCCCCACTTCGAACTGGTGTAACTTTTGAAGCGTGCAGTGCACACTGAAATCGAAGACATCCCTGCATTCCAGTCTTTTCCGTTAATGCATCGAATCCAATATTTCCGTTCCCGCTCTTCTGGTTCACTTGCAATGAATTATCAAAATTACAAATCCATGAGCAAGAATAGACACTTGAATGACGCCCACTTCGAACTGGTATAACTTTTGAAGCGTGCAGTGCACACTGGAATAGAAGACATCCCTGCATTCCACGTTTTTCCGTTAATGCATCGAATCCAATATTTCCTTTCCCGCTCTTCTGGTTCACTTGCAATGAATTTTCGAATTTACAAATCTATGAGCAAGCAATAGACACTTCAATGACGCCCACTTCGAACTGGTGTAACTTTTGAAGCGTGCAGTGCACACTGGAATCGAAGACATCACTGCATTCCAGGCATTTCAGGGAATGCATCGAATCCATTATTTCCATTCCCGCTCTTCTGGTTCACCTGCAATGAATTTTCGAAATTACAAATCCATGAGCAAGCATAGACACTTGAATGACGAACACTTCGAACTGGTGTAACTTTTGAAGCGTGCAGTGCACATTGGAATCGAAGACATCCCTGCATTCCAGGCTTTTTTAGGAATGCATTGAATCCAATATTTTCGTTCCCGCTCTTCTGTTCCCCTTGCAATGAATTTTTGAAATTACAAATCCATGAGCAAGCAAAGATACTTCAATGACGCCCACTTCGAACTGGTATAACTTTTGAAGCGTGCAGTGCACACTGGAATCGAAGACATAAATGAATTCCAGGCATTTCTGGAAATCCATCGAATCTAATATTTGTATTTCCGCTCTTAAGGTTCACTTGCAATGAATTTTCAAAATTACAAATCCATGTGCAAGCATAGACACTTCAATGACCCCCACTTCGAACTGGTGTAACTTTTGAAGCGTGCAGTGCACACTGAAATCGAAGACATCCCTGCATTCCAGTCTTTTCCGTTAATGCATCGAATCCAATAT
The DNA here is from genome assembly GCA_036925085.1 of Brachycybe producta. Lineage (NCBI taxonomy): Eukaryota > Metazoa > Arthropoda > Diplopoda > Playtdesmida > Andrognathidae > Brachycybe > Brachycybe producta. Next base: position 139,201 of record JAUPFP010000060.1, read on the forward strand.
TTCCGTTCCCGCTCTTCTGGTTCACTTGCAATGAATTATCGAAATTACAAATCCATGAGCAAGAATAGACACTTGAATGACGCCCACTTCGAACTGGTATAACTTTTGAAGCGTGCAGTGCACACTGGAATAGAAGACATCGCTGCATTCCAGGCTTTTCTGGAAATGCATCGAATCCAATATTTCCGTTCGCGCTCTTCTGGTTCACTTGCAATGAATTTTCGAAATTACAAATTCATGAGCAAGCATAGACACTTCTATAACGCACACTTCGATCTGGTATAACTTTTGAAGCATGCAGTGCACACTGGAATCGAAGACATAAATGAATTCCAGGCATTTCTGGAAATCCATTGAATCTAATATTTGTATTTCCGCTCTTAAGGTTCACTTGCAATGAATTTTCAAAATTACAAATCCATGTGCAAGCATAGACACTTCAATGACCCCCACTTCGAACTGGTGTAACTTTTGAAGCGTGCAGTGCACACTGAAATCGAAGACATCACTGCATTCCAGGCATTTCAGGGAATGCATCGAATCCATTATTTCCATTCCCGCTCTTCTGGTTCACCTGCAATGAATTTTCGAAATTACAAATCCATGAGCAAGCATAGACACTTGAATGACGAACACTTCGAACTGGTGTAACTTTTGAAGCGTGCAGTGCACATTGGAATCGAAGACATCCCTGCATTCCAGGCTTTTTTAGGAATGCATTGAATCCAATATTTTCGTTCCCGCTCTTCTGTTCCCCTTGCAATGAATTTTTGAAATTACAAATCCATGAGCAAGCAAAGATACTTCAATGACGCCCACTTCGAACTGGTATAACTTTTGAAGCGTGCAGTGCACACTGGAATCGAAGACATAAATGAATTCCAGGCATTTCTGGAAATCCATCGAATCTAATATTTGTATTTCCGCTCTTAAGGTTCACTTGCAATGAATTTTCAAAATTACAAATCCATGTGCAAGCATAGACACTTCAATGACCCCCACTTCGAACTGGTGTAACTTTTGAAGCGTGCAGTGCACACTGAAATCGAAGACATCCCTGCATTCCAGTCTTTTCCGTTAATGCATCGAATCCAATATTTCCGTTCCCGCTCTTCTGGTTCACTTGCAATGAATTATCAAAATTACAAATCCATGAGCAAGAATAGACACTTGAATGACGCCCACTTCGAACTGGTATAACTTTTGAAGCGTGCAGTGCACACTGGAATAGAAGACATCCCTGCATTCCACGTTTTTCCGTTAATGCATCGAATCCAATATTTCCTTTCCCGCTCTTCTGGTTCACTTGCAATGAATTTTCGAATTTACAAATCTATGAGCAAGCAATAGACACTTCAATGACGCCCACTTCGAACTGGTGTAACTTTTGAAGCGTGCAGTGCACACTGGAATCGAAGACATCACTGCATTCCAGGCATTTCAGGGAATGCATCGAATCCATTATTTCCATTCCCGCTCTTCTGGTTCACCTGCAATGAATTTTCGAAATTACAAATCCATGAGCAAGCATAGACACTTGAATGACGAACACTTCGAACTGGTGTAACTTTTGAAGCGTGCAGTGCACATTGGAATCGAAGACATCCCTGCATTCCAGGCTTTTTTAGGAATGCATTGAATCCAATATTTTCGTTCCCGCTCTTCTGTTCCCCTTGCAATGAATTTTTGAAATTACAAATCCATGAGCAAGCAAAGATACTTCAATGACGCCCACTTCGAACTGGTATAACTTTTGAAGCGTGCAGTGCACACTGGAATCGAAGACATAAATGAATTCCAGGCATTTCTGGAAATCCATCGAATCTAATATTTGTATTTCCGCTCTTAAGGTTCACTTGCAATGAATTTTCAAAATTACAAATCCATGTGCAAGCATAGACACTTCAATGACCCCCACTTCGAACTGGTGTAACTTTTGAAGCGTGCAGTGCACACTGAAATCGAAGACATCCCTGCATTCCAGTCTTTTCCGTTAATGCATCGAATCCAATATTTCCGTTCCCGCTCTTCTGGTTCACTTGCAATGAATTATCAAAATTACAAATCCATGAGCAAGAATAGACACTTGAATGACGCCCACTTCGAACTGGTATAACTTTTGAAGCGTGCAGTGCACACTGGAATAGAAGACATCCCTGCATTCCACGTTTTTCCGTTAATGCATCGAATCCAATATTTCCTTTCCCGCTCTTCTGGTTCACTTGCAATGAATTTTCGAATTTACAAATCTATGAGCAAGCAATAGACACTTCAATGACGCCCACTTCGAACTGGTGTAACTTTTGAAGCGTGCAGTGCACACTGGAATCGAAGACATCTCTGCATTCCAGGCTTTTCTGGAAATGCATCGAATCCAATATTTCCGTTCCCGCTCTTCTGGTTCACTTGCAATGAGTTTCCGAAATTACAAATCCATGAGCAAGCATAGACACTTCAATGACGCCCACTTCGAACTGGTATAACTTTTGAAGCGTGCAGTGCACACTGGAATCGAAGACATAAATGAATTCCAGGCATTTCTGGAAATCCATCGAATCTAATATTTGTATTTCCGCTCTTAAGGTTCACTTGCAATGAATTTTCAAAATTACAAATCCATGTGCAAGCATAGACACTTCAATGACCCCCACTTCGAACTGGTGTAACTTTTGAAGCGTGCAGTGCACACTGAAATCGAAGACATCCCTGCATTCCAGTCTTTTCCGTTAATGCATCGAATCCAATATTTCCGTTCCCGCTCTTCTGGTTCACTTGCAATGAATTATCGAAATTACAAATCCATGAGCAAGAATAGACACTTGAATGACGCCCACTTCGAACTGGTATAACTTTTGAAGCGTGCAGTGCACACTGGAATAGAAGACATCGCTGCATTCCAGGCTTTTCTGGAAATGCATCGAATCCAATATTTCCGTTCGCGCTCTTCTGGTTCACTTGCAATGAATTTTCGAAATTACAAATTCATGAGCAAGCATAGACACTTCTATAACGCACACTTCGATCTGGTATAACTTTTGAAGCATGCAGTGCACACTGGAATCGAAGACATAAATGAATTCCAGGCATTTCTGGAAATCCATTGAATCTAATATTTGTATTTCCGCTCTTAAGGTTCACTTGCAATGAATTTTCAAAATTACAAATCCATGTGCAAGCATAGACACTTCAATGACCCCCACTTCGAACTGGTGTAACTTTTGAAGCGTGCAGTGCACACTGGAATCGAAGACATCTCTGCATTCCAGGCTTTTCTGGAAATGCATCGAATCCAATATTTCCGTTCCCGCTCTTCTGGTTCACTTGCAATGAGTTTCCGAAATTACAAATCCATGAGCAAGCATAGACACTTCAATGACGCCCACTTCGAACTGGTATAACTTTTGAAGCGTGCAGTGCACACTGGAATCGAAGACATCTCTGCATTCCAGGCTTTTCTGGAAATGCATCGAATCCAATATTTCCGTTCCCGCTCTTCTGGTTCACTTGCAATGAGTTTCCGAAATTACAAATCCATGAGCAAGCATAGACACTTCAATGACGCCCACTTCGAACTGGTATAACTTTTGAAGCGTGCAGTGCACACTGGAATCGAAGACATCCCTGCATTCCAGGCTTTTTTAGGAATGCATTGAATCCAATATTTTCGTTCCCGCTCTTCTGTTCCCCTTGCAATGAATTTTTGAAATTACAAATCCATGAGCAAGCAAAGATACTTCAATGACGCCCACTTCGAACTGGTATAACTTTTGAAGCGTGCAGTGCACACTGGAATCGAAGACATAAATGAATTCCAGGCATTTCTGGAAATCCATCGAATCTAATATTAGTATTTCCGCTCTTAAGGTTCACTTGCAATGAATTTTCAAAATTACAAATCCATGTGCAAGCATAGACACTTCAATGACCCCCACTTCGAACTGGTGTAACTTTTGAAGCGTGCAGTGCACACTGGAATCGAAGACATCCCTGCATTCCAGGCATTTCAGGGAAGCATCGAATCCATTATTTCCATTCCCGCTCTTCTGGTTCCCCTGCAATGAATTTTCGAAATTACAAATCCATGAGCAAGCATAGACACTTCAATGACGCCCACTTCGAACTGCTGTAACTTTTGAAGCGTGCAGTGCACACTGGATTCGAAGACATCCCTGCATTCCAGGCTTGTCTGTGAATGCATCGAATCTAATATTTCCGTTCCCGCTCTTCTAGTTCACTTGCAATGAATTTTCGAAATTACAAATCCATGAGCAAGTATAGACACTTCAATGACGCCCACTTCGAACTGGTATAACTTTTGAAGCGTGCAGTGCACACTGGAATCGAAGACATAAATGAATTCCAGGCATTTCTGGAAATCCATCGAATCTAATATTTGTATTTCCGCTCTTAAGGTTCACTTGCAATGAATTTTCAAAATTACAAATCCATGTGCAAGCATAGACACTTCAATGACCCCCACTTCGAACTGGTGTAACTTTTGAAGCGTGCAGTGCACACTGAAATCGAAGACATCCCTGCATTCCAGTCTTTTCCGTTAATGCATCGAATCCAATATTTCCGTTCCCGCTCTTCTGGTTCACTTGCAATGAATTATCAAAATTACAAATCCATGAGCAAGAATAGACACTTGAATGACGCCCACTTCGAACTGGTATAACTTTTGAAGCGTGCAGTGCACACTGGAATAGAAGACATCCCTGCATTCCACGTTTTTCCGTTAATGCATCGAATCCAATATTTCCTTTCCCGCTCTTCTGGTTCACTTGCAATGAATTTTCGAATTTACAAATCTATGAGCAAGCAATAGACACTTCAATGACGCCCACTTCGAACTGGTGTAACTTTTGAAGCGTGCAGTGCACACTGGAATCGAAGACATCTCTGCATTCCAGGCTTTTCTGGAAATGCATCGAATCCAATATTTCCGTTCCCGCTCTTCTGGTTCACTTGCAATGAGTTTCCGAAATTACAAATCCATGAGCAAGCATAGACACTTCAATGACGCCCACTTCGAACTGGTATAACTTTTGAAGCGTGCAGTGCACACTGGAATCGAAGACATAAATGAATTCCAGGCATTTCTGGAAATCCATCGAATCTAATATTTGTATTTCCGCTCTTAAGGTTCACTTGCAATGAATTTTCAAAATTACAAATCCATGTGCAAGCATAGACACTTCAATGACCCCCACTTCGAACTGGTGTAACTTTTGAAGCGTGCAGTGCACACTGGAATCGAAGACATCCCTGCATTCCAGGCATTTCAGGGAATGCATCGAATCCATTATTTCCGTTCCCGCTCTTCTGGTTCACTTGCAATGAATTATCAAAATTACAAATCCATGAGCAAGAATAGACACTTGAATGACGCCCACTTCGAACTGGTATAACTTTTGAAGCGTGCAGTGCACACTGGAATAGAAGACATCCCTGCATTCCACGTTTTTCCGTTAATGCATCGAATCCAATATTTCCTTTCCCGCTCTTCTGGTTCCCCTGCAATGAATTTTCGAAATTACAAATCCATGAGCAAGCATAGACACTTCAATGACGCCCACTTCGAACTGCTGTAACTTTTGAAGCGTGCAGTGCACACTGGATTCGAAGACATCCCTGCATTCCAGGCTTGTCTGTGAATGCATCGAATCTAATATTTCCGTTCCCGCTCTTCTAGTTCACTTGCAATGAGTTTCCGAAATTACAAATCCATGAGCAAGCATAGACACTTCAATGACGCCCACTTCGAACTGGTATAACTTTTGAAGCGTGCAGTGCACACTGGAATCGAAGACATCCCTGCATTCCAGGCTTTTTTAGGAATGCATTGAATCCAATATTTTCGTTCCCGCTCTTCTGTTCCCCTTGCAATGAATTTTTGAAATTACAAATCCATGAGCAAGCAAAGATACTTCAATGACGCCCACTTCGAACTGGTATAACTTTTGAAGCGTGCAGTGCACACTGGAATCGAAGACATAAATGAATTCCAGGCATTTCTGGAAATCCATCGAATCTAATATTTGTATTTCCGCTCTTAAGGTTCACTTGCAATGAATTTTCAAAATTACAAATCCATGTGCAAGCATAGACACTTCAATGACCCCCACTTCGAACTGGTGTAACTTTTGAAGCGTGCAGTGCACACTGGAATCGAAGACATCCCTGCATTCCAGGCATTTCAGGGAAGCATCGAATCCATTATTTCCATTCCCGCTCTTCTGGTTCCCCTGCAATGAATTTTCGAAATTACAAATCCATGAGCAAGCATAGACACTTCAATGACGCCCACTTCGAACTGCTGTAACTTTTGAAGCGTGCAGTGCACACTGGATTCGAAGACATCCCTGCATTCCAGGCTTGTCTGTGAATGCATCGAATCTAATATTTCCGTTCCCGCTCTTCTAGTTCACTTGCAATGAATTTTCTAAATTACAAATCCATGAGCAAGTATAGACACTTCAATGACGCCCACTTCGAACTGGTATAACTTTTGAAGCGTGCAGTGCACACTGGAATCGAAGACATAAATGAATTCCAGGCATTTCTGGAAATCCATCGAATCTAATATTTGTATTTCCGCTCTTAAGGTTCACTTGCAATGAATTTTCAAAATTACAAATCCATGTGCAAGCATAGACACTTCAATGACCCCCACTTCGAACTGGTGTAACTTTTGAAGCGTGCAGTGCACACTGAAATCGAAGACATCACTGCATTCCAGGCATTTCAGGGAATGCATCGAATCCATTATTTCCATTCCCGCTCTTCTGGTTCACCTGCAATGAATTTTCGAAATTACAAATCCATGAGCAAGCATAGACACTTGAATGACGAACACTTTGAACTGGTGTAACTTTTGAAGCGTGCAGTGCACATTGGAATCGAAGACATCCCTGCATTCCAGGCTTTTTTAGGAATGCATTGAATCCAATATTTTCGTTCCCGCTCTTCTGTTCCCCTTGCAATGAATTTTTGAAATTACAAATCCATTAGCAAGCAAAGATACTTCAATGACGCCCACTTCGAACTGGTATAACTTTTGAAGCGTGCAGTGCACACTGGAATCGAAGACATAAATGAATTCCAGGCATTTCTGGAAATCCATCGAATCTAATATTTGTATTTCCGCTCTTAAGGTTCACTTGCAATGAATTTTCAAAATTACAAATCCATGTGCAAGCATAGACACTTCAATGACCCCCACTTCGAACTGGTGTAACTTTTGAAGCGTGCAGTGCACACTGAAATCGAAGACATCCCTGCATTCCAGTATTTTCCGTTAATGCATCGAATCCAATATTTCCGTTCCCGCTCTTCTGGTTCACTTGCAATGAATTATCAAAATTACAAATCCATGAGCAAGAATAGACACTTGAATGACGCCCACTTCGAACTGGTATAACTTTTGAAGCGTGCAGTGCACACTGGAATAGAAGACATCCCTGCATTCCACGTTTTTCCGTTAATGCATCGAATCCAATATTTCCTTTCCCGCTCTTCTGGTTCACTTGCAATGAATTTTCGAATTTACAAATCTATGAGCAAGCAATAGACACTTCAATGACGCCCACTTCGAACTGGTGTAACTTTTGAAGCGTGCAGTGCACACTGGAATCGAAGACATCTCTGCATTCCAGGCTTTTCTGGAAATGCATCGAATCCAATATTTCCGTTCCCGCTCTTCTGGTTCACTTGCAATGAGTTTCCGAAATTACAAATCCATGAGCAAGCATAGACACTTCAATGACGCCCACTTCGAACTGGTATAACTTTTGAAGCGTGCAGTGCACACTGGAATCGAAGACATAAATGAATTCCAGGCATTTCTGGAAATCCATCGAATCTAATATTTGTATTTCCGCTCTTAAGGTTCACTTGCAATGAATTTTCAAAATTACAAATCCATGTGCAAGCATAGACACTTCAATGACCCCCACTTCGAACTGGTGTAACTTTTGAAGCGTGCAGTGCACACTGAAATCGAAGACATCCCTGCATTCCAGTCTTTTCCGTTAATGCATCGAATCCAATATTTCCGTTCCCGCTCTTCTGGTTCACTTGCAATGAGTTTCCGAAATTACAAATCCATGAGCAAGCATAGACACTTCAATGACGCCCACTTCGAACTGGTATAACTTTTGAAGCGTGCAGTGCACACTGGAATCGAAGACATAAATGAATTCCAGGCATTTCTGGAAATCCATCGAATCTAATATTTGTATTTCCGCTCTTAAGGTTCACTTGCAATGAATTTTCAAAATTACAAATCCATGTGCAAGCATAGACACTTCAATGACCCCCACTTCGAACTGGTGTAACTTTTGAAGCGTGCAGTGCACACTGGAATCGAAGACATCCCTGCATTCCAGGCATTTCAGGGAATGCATCGAATCCATTATTTCCATTCCCGCTCTTCTGGTTCCCCTGCAATGAATTTTCGAAATTACAAATCCATGAGCAAGCATAGACACTTCAATGACGCCCACTTCGAACTGCTGTAACTTTTGAAGCGTGCAGTGCACACTGAAATCGAAGACATCCCTGCATTCCAGTCTTTTCCGTTAATGCATCGAATCCAATATTTCCGTTCCCGCTCTTCTGGTTCACTTGCAATGAATTATCGAAATTACAAATCCATGAGCAAGAATAGACACTTGAATGACGCCCACTTCGAACTGGTATAACTTTTGAAGCGTGCAGTGCACACTGGAATAGAAGACATCGCTGCATTCCAGGCTTTTCTGGAAATGCATCGAATCCAATATTTCCGTTCGCGCTCTTCTGGTTCACTTGCAATGAGTTTCCGAAATTACAAATCCATGAGCAAGCATAGACACTTCAATGACGCCCACTTCGAACTGGTATAACTTTTGAAGCGTGCAGTGCACACTGGAATCGAAGACATAAATGAATTCCAGGCATTTCTGGAAATCCATCGAATCTAATATTTGTATTTCCGCTCTTAAGGTTCACTTGCAATGAATTTTCAAAATTACAAATCCATGTGCAAGCATAGACACTTCAATGACCCCCACTTCGAACTGGTGTAACTTTTGAAGCGTGCAGTGCACACTGAAATCGAAGACATCCCTGCATTCCAGTCTTTTCCGTTAATGCATCGAATCCAATATTTCCGTTCCCGCTCTTCTGGTTCACTTGCAATGAATTATCAAAATTACAAATCCATGAGCAAGAATAGACACTTGAATGACGCCCACTTCGAACTGGTATAACTTTTGAAGCGTGCAGTGCACACTGGAATAGAAGACATCCCTGCATTCCACGTTTTTCCGTTAATGCATCGAATCCAATATTTCCTTTCCCGCTCTTCTGGTTCACTTGCAATGAATTTTCGAATTTACAAATCTATGAGCAAGCAATAGACACTTCAATGACGCCCACTTCGAACTGGTGTAACTTTTGAAGCGTGCAGTGCACACTGGAATCGAAGACATCTCTGCATTCCAGGCTTTTCTGGAAATGCATCGAATCCAATATTTCCGTTCCCGCTCTTCTGGTTCACTTGCAATGAGTTTCCGAAATTACAAATCCATGAGCAAGCATAGACACTTCAATGACGCCCACTTCGAACTGGTATAACTTTTGAAGCGTGCAGTGCACACTGGAATCGAAGACATAAATGAATTCCAGGCATTTCTGGAAATCCATCGAATCTAATATTTGTATTTCCGCTCTTAAGGTTCACTTGCAATGAATTTTCAAAATTACAAATCCATGTGCAAGCATAGACACTTCAATGACCCCCACTTCGAACTGGTGTAACTTTTGAAGCGTGCAGTGCACACTGGAATCGAAGACATCCCTGCATTCCAGGCATTTCAGGGAATGCATCGAATCCATTATTTCCATTCCCGCTCTTCTGGTTCCCCTGCAATGAATTTTCGAAATTACAAATCCATGAGCAAGCATAGACACTTCAATGACGCCCACTTCGAACTGCTGTAACTTTTGAAGCGTGCAGTGCACACTGAAATCGAAGACATCCCTGCATTCCAGTCTTTTCCGTTAATGCATCGAATCCAATATTTCCGTTCCCGCTCTTCTGGTTCACTTGCAATGAATTATCGAAATTACAAATCCATGAGCAAGAATAGACACTTGAATGACGCCCACTTCGAACTGGTATAACTTTTGAAGCGTGCAGTGCACACTGGAATAGAAGACATCGCTGCATTCCAGGCTTTTCTGGAAATGCATCGAATCCAATATTTCCGTTCGCGCTCTTCTGGTTCACTTGCAATGAGTTTCCGAAATTACAAATCCATGAGCAAGCATAGACACTTCAATGACGCCCACTTCGAACTGGTATAACTTTTGAAGCGTGCAGTGCACACTGGAATCGAAGACATAAATGAATTCCAGGCATTTCTGGAAATCCATCGAATCTAATATTTGTATTTCCGCTCTTAAGGTTCACTTGCAATGAATTTTCAAAATTACAAATCCATGTGCAAGCATAGACACTTCAATGACCCCCACTTCGAACTGGTGTAACTTTTGAAGCGTGCAGTGCACACTGAAATCGAAGACATCCCTGCATTCCAGTCTTTTCCGTTAATGCATCGAATCCAATATTTCCGTTCCCGCTCTTCTGGTTCACTTGCAATGAATTATCAAAATTACAAATCCATGAGCAAGAATAGACACTTGAATGACGCCCACTTCGAACTGGTATAACTTTTGAAGCGTGCAGTGCACACTGGAATAGAAGACATCCCTGCATTCCACGTTTTTCCGTTAATGCATCGAATCCAATATTTCCTTTCCCGCTCTTCTGGTTCACTTGCAATGAATTTTCGAATTTACAAATCTATGAGCAAGCAATAGACACTTCAATGACGCCCACTTCGAACTGGTGTAACTTTTGAAGCGTGCAGTGCACACTGGAATCGAAGACATCTCTGCATTCCAGGCTTTTCTGGAAATGCATCGAATCCAATATTTCCGTTCCCGCTCTTCTGGTTCACTTGCAATGAGTTTCCGAAATTACAAATCCATGAGCAAGCATAGACACTTCAATGACGCCCACTTCGAACTGGTATAACTTTTGAAGCGTGCAGTGCACACTGGAATCGAAGACATAAATGAATTCCAGGCATTTCTGGAAATCCATCGAATCTAATATTTGTATTTCCGCTCTTAAGGTTCACTTGCAATGAATTTTCAAAATTACAAATCCATGTGCAAGCATAGACACTTCAATGACCCCCACTTCGAACTGGTGTAACTTTTGAAGCGTGCAGTGCACACTGAAATCGAAGACATCCCTGCATTCCAGTCTTTTCCGTTAATGCATCGAATCCAATATTTCCGTTCCCGCTCTTCTGGTTCACTTGCAATGAATTATCGAAATTACAAATCCATGAGCAAGAATAGACACTTGAATGACGCCCACTTCGAACTGGTATAACTTTTGAAGCGTGCAGTGCACACTGGAATAGAAGACATCGCTGCATTCCAGGCTTTTCTGGAAATGCATCGAATCCAATATTTCCGTTCGCGCTCTTCTGGTTCACTTGCAATGAGTTTCCGAAATTACAAATCCATGAGCAAGCATAGACACTTCAATGACGCCCACTTCGAACTGGTATAACTTTTGAAGCGTGCAGTGCACACTGGAATCGAAGACATAAATGAATTCCAGGCATTTCTGGAAATCCATCGAATCTAATATTTGTATTTCCGCTCTTAAGGTTCACTTGCAATGAATTTTCAAAATTACAAATCCATGTGCAAGCATAGACACTTCAATGACCCCCACTTCGAACTGGTGTAACTTTTGAAGCGTGCAGTGCACACTGAAATCGAAGACATCCCTGCATTCCAGTCTTTTCCGTTAATGCATCGAATCCAATATTTCCGTTCCCGCTCTTCTGGTTCACTTGCAATGAATTATCGAAATTACAAATCCATGAGCAAGAATAGACACTTGAATGACGCCCACTTCGAACTGGTATAACTTTTGAAGCGTGCAGTGCACACTGGAATAGAAGACATCGCTGCATTCCAGGCTTTTCTGGAAATGCATCGAATCCAATATTTCCGTTCGCGCTCTTCTGGTTCACTTGCAATGAGTTTCCGAAATTACAAATCCATGAGCAAGCATAGACACTTCAATGACGCCCACTTCGAACTGGTATAACTTTTGAAGCGTGCAGTGCACACTGGAATCGAAGACATAAATGAATTCCAGGCATTTCTGGAAATCCATCGAATCTAATATTTGTATTTCCGCTCTTAAGGTTCACTTGCAATGAATTTTCAAAATTACAAATCCATGAGCAAGCATAGACACTTCAATGACCCCCACTTCGAACTGGTGTAACTTTTGAAGCGTGCAGTGCACACTGAAATCGAAGACATCCCTGCATTCCAGTCTTTTCCGTTAATGCATCGAATCCAATATTTCCGTTCCCGCTCTTCTGGTTCACTTGCAATGAATTATCAAAATTACAAATCCATGAGCAAGAATAGACACTTGAATGACGCCCACTTCGAACTGGTATAACTTTTGAAGCGTGCAGTGCACACTGGAATAGAAGACATCCCTGCATTCCACGTTTTTCCGTTAATGCATCGAATCCAATATTTCCTTTCCCGCTCTTCTGGTTCACTTGCAATGAATTTTCGAATTTACAAATCTATGAGCAAGCAATAGACACTTCAATGACGCCCACTTCGAACTGGTGTAACTTTTGAAGCGTGCAGTGCACACTGGAATCGAAGACATCTCTGCATTCCAGGCTTTTCTGGAAATGCATCGAATCCAATATTTCCGTTCCCGCTCTTCTGGTTCACTTGCAATGAGTTTCCGAAATTACAAATCCATGAGCAAGCATAGACACTTCAATGACGCCCACTTCGAACTGGTATAACTTTTGAAGCGTGCAGTGCACACTGGAATCGAAGACATAAATGAATTCCAGGCATTTCTGGAAATCCATCGAATCTAATATTTGTATTTCCGCTCTTAAGGTTCACTTGCAATGAATTTTCAAAATTACAAATCCATGTGCAAGCATAGACACTTCAATGACCCCCACTTCGAACTGGTGTAACTTTTGAAGCGTGCAGTGCACACTGGAATCGAAGACATCCCTGCATTCCAGGCATTTCAGGGAATGCATCGAATCCATTATTTCCATTCCCGCTCTTCTGGTTCCCCTGCAATGAATTTTCGAAATTACAAATCCATGAGCAAGCATAGACACTTCAATGACGCCCACTTCGAACTGCTGTAACTTTTGAAGCGTGCAGTGCACACTGAAATCGAAGACATCCCTGCATTCCAGTCTTTTCCGTTAATGCATCGAATCCAATATTTCCGTTCCCGCTCTTCTGGTTCACTTGCAATGAATTATCGAAATTACAAATCCATGAGCAAGAATAGACACTTGAATGACGCCCACTTCGAACTGGTATAACTTTTGAAGCGTGCAGTGCACACTGGAATAGAAGACATCGCTGCATTCCAGGCTTTTCTGGAAATGCATCGAATCCAATATTTCCGTTCGCGCTCTTCTGGTTCACTTGCAATGAGTTTCCGAAATTACAAATCCATGAGCAAGCATAGACACTTCAATGACGCCCACTTCGAACTGGTATAACTTTTGAAGCGTGCAGTGCACACTGGAATCGAAGACATAAATGAATTCCAGGCATTTCTGGAAATCCATCGAATCTAATATTTGTATTTCCGCTCTTAAGGTTCACTTGCAATGAATTTTCAAAATTACAAATCCATGTGCAAGCATAGACACTTCAATGACCCCCACTTCGAACTGGTGTAACTTTTGAAGCGTGCAGTGCACACTGGAATCGAAGACATCCCTGCATTCCAGGCATTTCAGGGAATGCATCGAATCCATTATTTCCATTCCCGCTCTTCTGGTTCCCCTGCAATGAATTTTCGAAATTACAAATCCATGAGCAAGCATAGACACTTCAATGACGCCCACTTCGAACTGCTGTAACTTTTGAAGCGTGCAGTGCACACTGGATTCGAAGACATCCCTGCATTCCAGGCTTGTCTGTGAATGCATCGAATCTAATATTTCCGTTCCCGCTCTTCTAGTTCACTTGCAATGAATTTTCGAAATTACAAATCCATGAGCAAGTATAAACACTTCAATGACGCCCACTTCGAACTGGTATAACTTTTGAAGCGTGCAGTGCACACTGGAATCGAAGACATAAATGAATTCCAGGCATTTCTGGAAATCCATCGAATCTAATATTTGTATTTCCGCTCTTAAGGTTCACTTGCAATGAATTTTCAAAATTACAAATCCATGTGCAAGCATAGACACTTCAATGACCCCCACTTCGAACTGGTGTAACTTTTGAAGCGTGCAGTGCACACTGAAATCGAAGACATCCCTGCATTCCAGTCTTTTCCGTTAATGCATCGAATCCAATATTTCCGTTCCCGCTCTTCTGGTTCACTTGCAATGAATTATCGAAATTACAAATCCATGAGCAAGAATAGACACTTGAATGACGCCCACTTCGAACTGGTATAACTTTTGAAGCGTGCAGTGCACACTGGAATAGAAGACATCGCTGCATTCCAGGCTTTTCTGGAAATGCATCGAATCCAATATTTCCGTTCGCGCTCGTCTGGTTCACTTGCAATGAATTTTCGAAATTACAAATTCATGAGCAAGCATAGACACTTCTATAACGCACACTTCGATCTGGTATAACTTTTGAAGCATGCAGTGCACACTGGAATCGAAGACATAAATGAATTCCAGGCATTTCTGGAAATCCATTGAATCTAATATTTGTATTTCCGCTCTTAAGGTTCACTTGCAATGAATTTTCAAAATTACAAATCCATGTGCAAGCATAGACACTTCAATGACCCCCACTTCGAACTGGTGTAACTTTTGAAGCGTGCAGTGCACACTGAAATCGAAGACATCACTGCATTCCAGGCATTTCAGGGAATGCATCGAATCCATTATTTCCATTCCCGCTCTTCTGGTTCACCTGCAATGAATTTTCGAAATTACAAATCCATGAGCAAGCATAGACACTTGAATGACGAACACTTCGAACTGGTGTAACTTTTGAAGCGTGCAGTGCACACTGGAATCGAAGACATCCCTGCATTCCAGGCATTTCAGGGAATGCATCGAATCCATTATTTCCATTCCCGCTCTTCTGGTTCACCTGCAATGAATTTTCGAAATTACAAATCCATGAGCAAGCATAGACACTTGAATGACGAACACTTCGAACTGGTGTAACTTTTGAAGCGTGCAGTGCACACTGGAATCGAAGACATCCCTGCATTCCAGGCATTTCAGGGAATGCATCGAATCCATTATTTCCATTCCCGCTCTTCTGGTTCCCCTGCAATGAATTTTCGAAATTACAAATCCATGAGCAAGCATAGACACTTCAATGACGCCCACTTCGAACTGGTATAACTTTTGAAGCGTGCAATGCACACTGGAATCGAAGACATCCCTGCATTCCAGGCTTGTCTGTGAATGCATCGAATCTAATATTTCCGTTCCCGCTCTTCTGGTTCACTTGCAATGAGTTTCCGAAATTACAAATCCATGAGCAAGCATAGACACTTCAATGACGCCCACTTCGAACTGGTATAACTTTTGAAGCGTGCAGTGCACACTGGAATCGAAGACATAAATGAATTCCAGGCATTTCTGGAAATCCATCGAATCTAATATTTGTATTTCCGCTCTTAAGGTTCACTTGCAATGAATTTTCAAAATTACAAATCCATGTGCAAGCATAGACACTTCAATGACCCCCACTTCGAACTGGTGTAACTTTTGAAGCGTGCAGTGCACACTGGAATCGAAGACATCCCTGCATTCCAGGCATTTCAGGGAATGCATCGAATCCATTATTTCCATTCCCGCTCTTCTGGTTCCCCTGCAATGAATTTTCGAAATTACAAATCCATGAGCAAGCATAGACACTTCAATGACGCCCACTTCGAACTGCTGTAACTTTTGAAGCGTGCAGTGCACACTGGATTCGAAGACATCCCTGCATTCCAGGCTTGTCTGTGAATGCATCGAATCTAATATTTCCGTTCCCGCTCTTCTAGTTCACTTGCAATGAATTTTCGAAATTACAAATCCATGAGCAAGTATAAACACTTCAATGACGCCCACTTCGAACTGGTATAACTTTTGAAGCGTGCAGTGCACACTGGAATCGAAGACATAAATGAATTCCAGGCATTTCTGGAAATCCATCGAATCTAATATTTGTATTTCCGCTCTTAAGGTTCACTTGCAATGAATTTTCAAAATTACAAATCCATGTGCAAGCATAGACACTTCAATGACCCCCACTTCGAACTGGTGTAACTTTTGAAGCGTGCAGTGCACACTGAAATCGAAGACATCCCTGCATTCCAGTCTTTTCCGTTAATGCATCGAATCCAATATTTCCGTTCCCGCTCTTCTGGTTCACTTGCAATGAATTATCGAAATTACAAATCCATGAGCAAGAATAGACACTTGAATGACGCCCACTTCGAACTGGTATAACTTTTGAAGCGTGCAGTGCACACTGGAATAGAAGACATCGCTGCATTCCAGGCTTTTCTGGAAATGCATCGAATCCAATATTTCCGTTCGCGCTCTTCTGGTTCACTTGCAATGAGTTTCCGAAATTACAAATCCATGAGCAAGCATAGACACTTCAATGACGCCCACTTCGAACTGGTATAACTTTTGAAGCGTGCAGTGCACACTGGAATCGAAGACATAAATGAATTCCAGGCATTTCTGGAAATCCATCGAATCTAATATTTGTATTTCCGCTCTTAAGGTTCACTTGCAATGAATTTTCAAAATTACAAATCCATGTGCAAGCATAGACACTTCAATGACCCCCACTTCGAACTGGTGTAACTTTTGAAGCGTGCAGTGCACACTGAAATCGAAGACATCCCTGCATTCCAGTCTTTTCCGTTAATGCATCGAATCCAATATTTCCGTTCCCGCTCTTCTGGTTCACTTGCAATGAATTATCAAAATTACAAATCCATGAGCAAGAATAGACACTTGAATGACGCCCACTTCGAACTGGTATAACTTTTGAAGCGTGCAGTGCACACTGGAATAGAAGACATCCCTGCATTCCACGTTTTTCCGTTAATGCATCGAATCCAATATTTCCTTTCCCGCTCTTCTGGTTCACTTGCAATGAATTTTCGAATTTACAAATCTATGAGCAAGCAATAGACACTTCAATGACGCCCACTTCGAACTGGTGTAACTTTTGAAGCGTGCAGTGCACACTGGAATCGAAGACATCTCTGCATTCCAGGCTTTTCTGGAAATGCATCGAATCCAATATTTCCGTTCCCGCTCTTCTGGTTCACTTGCAATGAGTTTCCGAAATTACAAATCCATGAGCAAGCATAGACACTTCAATGACCCCCACTTCGAACTGGTGTAACTTTTGAAGCGTGCAGTGCACACTGGAATCGAAGACATCCCTGCATTCCAGGCATTTCAGGGAATGCATCGAATCCATTATTTCCATTCCCGCTCTTCTGGTTCCCCTGCAATGAATTTTCGAAATTACAAATCCATGAGCAAGCATAGACACTTCAATGACGCCCACTTCGAACTGCTGTAACTTTTGAAGCGTGCAGTGCACACTGGATTCGAAGACATCCCTGCATTCCAGGCTTGTCTGTGAATGCATCGAATCTAATATTTCCGTTCCCGCTCTTCTAGTTCACTTGCAATGAATTTTCGAAATTACAAATCCATGAGCAAGTATAAACACTTCAATGACGCCCACTTCGAACTGGTATAACTTTTGAAGCGTGCAGTGCACACTGGAATCGAAGACATAAATGAATTCCAGGCATTTCTGGAAATCCATCGAATCTAATATTTGTATTTCCGCTCTTAAGGTTCACTTGCAATGAATTTTCAAAATTACAAATCCATGTGCAAGCATAGACACTTCAATGACCCCCACTTCGAACTGGTGTAACTTTTGAAGCGTGCAGTGCACACTGAAATCGAAGACATCCCTGCATTCCAGTCTTTTCCGTTAATGCATCGAATCCAATATTTCCGTTCCCGCTCTTCTGGTTCACTTGCAATGAATTATCGAAATTACAAATCCATGAGCAAGAATAGACACTTGAATGACGCCCACTTCGAACTGGTATAACTTTTGAAGCGTGCAGTGCACACTGGAATAGAAGACATCGCTGCATTCCAGGCTTTTCTGGAAATGCATCGAATCCAATATTTCCGTTCGCGCTCTTCTGGTTCACTTGCAATGAATTTTCGAAATTACAAATTCATGAGCAAGCATAGACACTTCTATAACGCACACTTCGATCTGGTATAACTTTTGAAGCATGCAGTGCACACTGGAATCGAAGACATAAATGAATTCCAGGCATTTCTGGAAATCCATTGAATCTAATATTTGTATTTCCGCTCTTAAGGTTCACTTGCAATGAATTTTCAAAATTACAAATCCATGTGCAAGCATAGACACTTCAATGACCCCCACTTCGAACTGGTGTAACTTTTGAAGCGTGCAGTGCACACTGAAATCGAAGACATCACTGCATTCCAGGCATTTCAGGGAATGCATCGAATCCATTATTTCCATTCCCGCTCTTCTGGTTCACCTGCAATGAATTTTCGAAATTACAAATCCATGAGCAAGCATAGACACTTGAATGACGAACACTTCGAACTGGTGTAACTTTTGAAGCGTGCAGTGCACACTTTAATCGAAGACATAACTGCATTCCAGGATTTTCTGGGAATGCATCCAATCCAATATTTCTGTTCCCGCTCTTCTGGTTCACTTGCAATGAATTTTCGAAATTACAAATCCATGAGCAAGCATAGACATTTCATTGACCCCCACTTCGAACTGGTATAACTTTTGAAGCGTGCAATGCACACTGGAATCGAAGACATCCCTGCATTCCAGGCATTTCTGGAACTGCATCGAATCCAATATTTCCATTTCCGCTCTTTTGGTTTACTTGAAATGAAGTTTCGAAGTTACAAATCCATGAAAAAGCAAAGATACTTAAATGACGCCCACTTCGAACTGGTATAACTTTTGAAGCGTGCAGTGCACACTGGAATCGAAGATATCCCTGCATTCCAGGCTCTTCTGGGAATGCATCAAATCCATTATTTCCGTTCCCGCTCTTCTGGTCCACTTGCAATGAATTTTCGAAATTACAAATTCATGAGCAAGCATAGACACTTCTATAACGCCCACTTCGATCTGGTATAACTTTTGAAGCGTGCAGTGCACACTGGAATCGAAGACATCCCTGCACAATAGGCTTTTTTGGGAATGCATCGAATCTAATATTTCTGTTAACGCTCTTCTGGTTCAATTGCTATTAATTTTCGAAATTACAAATCCATAAGCAAGCATAGACACTTCAATGACGCCAACTTCGAACAGGTATAACTTTTGAAGTGTGCAGTGCACACTGGAATCGAAGACTTCCTGCATTCCAGGCTTTTCTGGAAATGCATCGAATCCAATATTTTCGTTCCCGCTCTTCTGGTCTACTTGCAATGAATTTTCGAAATTACAAATTCATGAGCAAGCATTGACACTTCAATGACGCACAATTCGAACTAGTATAACTTTTGAAGCGTGCTGTGCACACTGGAATCGAAGACAGCCCTGCATTCCAGGCTTTTTTGGGAATGCATTGAATCCAGTATTTTCAGTTCCGCTCTTCTGGTTCACTTGCAATGAATTTTCGAAATTACAAATCCATGAGCAAGCATAGACACTTCAATGACGAACACATCGAACTGGTATAACTTTTGAAGAGTGCTGTGCACACTGGAATCGAAGACATCCCTGCATTCCAGGCTTTTTAGGGAATGCATCGAATCCAATATTTCTGTTCCGGCCCTTCTGGTTCACTTGCAATGAATTTTCGAAATTACAAATCCATGAGCAAGCATAGAGAACTTCAATGACGCACACTTCGAACTAGTATAACTTTTGAAGCGTGCATTGCTCATTGGAATCGAAGACAACACTGCATTCCAGCCTTTTCTGGGAATGCATCGAATCCATTATTTCCGTTCCCGCTCTTCTGGTTTACTTGAAATGAAGTTTCGAAATTAAAAATCCATGAGCAAGCATAGACACTTCAATGAAGCCCACTTCGAACTGGTATAATTTTTGAAGCGTGCAGTGCACACTGGAATCGAAGACATCCCTGCACAATAGGCTTTTTTTAGGAATGCATCGAATCTAATATTTCTGTTCCCGCTATTCTGGTTCAATTGCAATTAATTTTCGAAATTACAAATCCATGAGCAAGCATAGACACTTCAATGACGCCCACTTCGAACTGGTATAATTTTTGAAGCGTGCAGTGCACACTGGAATCGAAGACATCCCTGCATTCCAGGATTTTCTGGGAATGCATCCAATAGAATATTTCTGTTCCCGCTCTTCTGGTTCACTTGCAATGAATTTTCGAAATTACAAATCCATGAGCAAGCATAGACACTTCATTGACCCCCACTTCGAAATTGTATAACTTTTGAAGCGTGCACTGCACACTGGAATCGAAGACATCCCTGCATTCCAGGCTTTTTTGAAAATGCATCGAATCCAATATTTCTGTTTCCGCTCTTCTGGTTCACTTGCAATGAATTTTCGAAATTACAAATCCATGAGCAAGCAATGAGACTTCAATGACGAACACTTCGAACTGTTTTAACTTTTGAAGCGTGCAACGCACACTTGAATCGAAGACATTTCTGCATTCCTGGCTTTTCTGGGAATGCATCGATTTCAATATTTCTTTTCCCGCTCTTCTGATTCACTTATAATGAGTTTTCGAAATTACAAATTCATGAGCAAGCATAGACACTTCAATGACGCCCACTTCGAACTGGTGTAACTTTTGAAGCGTACAGTGCACACTGGAATCGAAGACATCCCTGCATTCCAGGCTTTTTAGGGAATGTATCGAATCCAATATTTCTGTTCCCGCTCTTCTGGTTCACTTGCAATGAATTTTCGAAATTACAAATCCATGAGCAAGCATAGACATTTCATTGACCCCCACTTCGAACTGGTATAACTTTTGAAGCGTGCAATGCACACTGGAATCGAAGACATCCCTGCATTCCAGGCATTTCTGGAACTGCATCGAATCCAATATTTCCATTTCCGCTCTTTTGGTTTACTTGAAATGAAGTTTCGAAGTTACAAATCCATGAAAAAGCAAAGATACTTAAATGACGCCCACTTCGAACTGGTATAACTTTTGAAGCGTGCAGTGCACACTGGAATCGAAGATATCCCTGCATTCCAGGCTCTTCTGGGAATGCATCGAATCCATTATTTCCGTTCCCGCTCTTCTGGTCCACTTGCAATGAATTTTCGAAATTACAAATTCATGAGCAAGCATAGACACTTCTATAACGCCCACTTCGATCTGGTATAACTTTTGAAGCGTGCAGTGCACACTGGAATCGAAGACATCCCTGCACAATAGGCTTTTTTGGGAATGCATCGAATCTAATATTTCTGTTAACGCTCTTCTGGTTCAATTGCTATTAATTTTCGAAATTACAAATCCATAAGCAAGCATAGACACTTCAATGACGCCAACTTCGAACAGGTATAACTTTTGAAGTGTGCAGTGCACACTGGAATCGAAGACTTCCTGCATTCCAGGCTTTTCTGGAAATGCATCGAATCCAATATTTTCGTTCCCGCTCTTCTGGTCTACTTGCAATGAATTTTCGAAATTACAAATTCATGAGCAAGCATTGACACTTCAATGACGCACAATTCGAACTAGTATAACTTTTGAAGCGTGCTGTGCACACTGGAATCGAAGACAGCCCTGCATTCCAGGCTTTTTTGGGAATGCATTGAATCCAGTATTTTCAGTTCCGCTCTTCTGGTTCACTTGCAATGAATTTTCGAAATTACAAACCCATGAGCAAGCATAGACACTTCAATGACGAACACATCGAACTGGTATAACTTTTGAAGAGTGCTGTGCACACTGGAATCGAAGACATCCCTGCATTCCAGGCTTTTTAGGGAATGCATCGAATCCAATATTTCTGTTCCGGCCCTTCTGGTTCACTTGCAATGAATTTTCGAAATTACAAATCCATGAGCAAGCATAGAGAACTTCAATGACGCACACTTCGAACTAGTATAACTTTTGAAGCGTGCATTGCTCATTGGAATCGAAGACAACACTGCATTCCAGCCTTTTCTGGGAATGCATCGAATCCATTATTTCCGTTCCCGCTCTTCTGGTTTACTTGAAATGAAGTTTCGAAATTAAAAATCCATGAGCAAGCATAGACACTTCAATGAAGCCCACTTCGAACTGGTATAATTTTTGAAGCGTGCAGTGCACACTGGAATCGAAGACATCCCTGCATTCCAGGATTTTCTGGGAATGCATCCAATAGAATATTTCTGTTCCCGCTCTTCTGGTTCACTTGCAATGAATTTTCGAAATTACAAATCCATGAGCAAGCATAGACACTTCATTGACCCCCACTTCGAAATTGTATAACTTTTGAAGCGTGCACTGCACACTGGAATCGAAGACATCCCTGCATTCCAGGCTTTTTTGAAAATGCATCGAATCCAATATTTCTGTTTCCGCTCTTCTGGTTCACTTGCAATGAATTTTCGAAATTACAAATCCATGAGCAAGCAATGAGACTTCAATGACGAACACTTCGAACTGTTTTAACTTTTGAAGCGTGCAACGCACACTTGAATCGAAGACATTTCTGCATTCCTGGCTTTTCTGGGAATGCATCGATTTCAATATTTCTTTTCCCGCTCTTCTGATTCACTTATAATGAGTTTTCGAAATTACAAATTCATGAGCAAGCATAGACACTTCAATGACGCCCACTTCGAACTGGTGTAACTTTTGAAGCGTACAGTGCACACTGGAATCGAAGACATCCCTGCATTCCAGGCTTTTTAGGGAATGCATCGAATCCAATATTTCTGTTTCCGCTCTTCTGGTTCACTTGCAATGAATTTTCGAAATTACAAATCCATGAGCAAGCAATGAGACTTCAATGACAAACACTTCGAACTGTTTTAACTTTTGAAGCGTGCAACGCACACTGGAATCGAAGACATTTCTGCATTCCAGGCTTTTCTGGGAATGCATCGAATCCATTATTTCCGTTCCCGCTCTTCTGGTTTACTTGAAATGAAGTTTCGAAATTAAAAATCCATGAGCAAGCATAGACACTTCAATGACGCCCACTTCGAACTGGTATAACTTTTGAAGCGTGCAGTGCACACTGGAATCGAAGACATACCTGCATTCCAGGCTTTCCTGGAAAGGCATTGAATCCATTATTTCCGTTCCCGCTCCTCTGGTCCACTTGCAATGAATTTTCGAAATTACAAATTCATGAGCAAGCATAGACACTTCAATGACGCCCACTTCGAACTGGTGTTACTTTTGAAGCGTACAGTGCACACTGGAATCGAAGACATCAATGCATTCCAGGCATTTTTGGGAATGCATCGAATCCAATATTTCTGTTCCCGCCCTTTTGGTTCACTTGCAATGAATTTTCTAAATTACAAATCCATGAGCAAGCATAGACACTTCAATGACGCCCACTTCGAACTGGTATAACTTTTGAAGCGTGCAGTGCACACTGGAATCGAAGACTTCTCTGCATTCCAGGCTCTTCTGGGAATGCATCGAATCCATTATTTCCGTTCCCACTCTTCTGGTCCACTTGCAATGAATTTTCGAAATTACAAATTCATGAGCAAGCATAGACACTTCTATGACGTCCACTTCGAACTGGTATAACTTTTGAAGCGTGCATTGCACATTGGAATCGAAGACAACACTGCATTCCAGCCTTGTCTGGGAATGCATCGAATCCATTATTTCCGTTCCCGCTCTTCTGGTTTACTTGAAATGAAGTTTCGAAATTAAAAATCCATGAGCAAGCATAGACACTTCAATGACGCCCACTTCGAACTGGTATAACTTTTGAAGCGTGCAGTGCACACTGGAATCGAAGACATACCTGCATTCCAGGCTTTCCTGGGAAGGCATCGAATCCATTATTTCCGTTCCCGCTCTTCTGGTCCACTTGCAATGAATTTTCGAAATTACAAATTCATGAGCAAGCATAGACACTTCTATGACGCCCACTTCGAACTGGTATAATTTTTGAAGCGTGCAGTGCACACTTGAATCGAAGACATCCCTGCACAATAGGCTTTTTTTAGAAATGCATCGAATCTATTATTTCTGTTCCCGCTATTCTGGTTCAATTGCAATGAATTTTCGAAATTACAAATTCATGAGCAAGCATAGACACTTCAATGACCCCCACTTCGAACTGGTATAACTTTTGAAGCGTGCAATGCACACTGGAATCGAAGACATCCCTGCATTCCAGGCTTTTTAGGGAATGCACCGAATCCAATATTTCTGTTCCGGCCCTTCTGGTTCACTTGCAATGAATTTTCGAAATTACAAATCCATGAGCAAGCATAGAGAACTTCAATGACGCACACTTCGAAATGGTATAACTTTTGAAGCGTGCACTGCACACTGGAATCGAAGACATCCCTGCATTCCAGGCTTTTTTGAAAATGCATCGAATCCAATATTTCTGTTTCCGCTCTTCTGGTTCACTTGCAATGAATTTTCGAAATTACAAATCCATGAGCAAACAATGAGACTTCAATGACGAACACATCGAACTGTTTTAACCTTTGAAGCGTGCAGCGCACACTGGAATCGAAGACATTTCTGCATTCCAGGCTTTTCTGGGAATGCATCGATTTCAATATTTCTTTTCCCGCTCTTCTGATTCACTTATAATGAGTTTTCGAAATTACAAATTCATGAGCAAGCATTGACACTTCAATGACGCCCACTTCGAACTGGTGTAACTTTTGAAGCGTACAGTGCACACTGGAATTGAAGACATCCCTGCATTCCAGGCTTTTTAGGGAATGCATCGAATCCAATATTTCTGTTCTGGCCCTTCTGGTTCACTTGCAATGAATTTTCGAAATTACAAATCCATGAGCAAGCATAGAGAACTTCAATGACGCACACTTCGAACTAGTATAACTTTTGAAGCGTGCATTGCACATTGGAATCGAAGACAACACTGCAATCCAGCCTTTTCTGGGTATGCATCAAATCCATTATTTCCGTTCCCGCTCTTCTGGTTTACTTGAAATGAAGTTTCGAAATTAAAAATCCATGAGCAAGCATAGACACTTCAATGACGCCCACTTCGAACTGGTATAACTTTTGAAGCGTGCAGTGCACACTGGAATCGAAGACTTCTCTGCATTCCAGGCTCTTCTGGGAATGCATCGAATCCATTATTTCCGTTCCCGCTCTTCTGGTCCACTTGCAATGAATTTTCGAAATTACAAATTCATGAGCAAGCATAGACACTTCTATGACGTCCACTTCGAACTGGTATAACTTTTGAAGCGTGCAGTGCACACTGGAATCGAAGACATCCCTGCATTCCAGTCTTTTCCGTTAATGCATCGAATCCAATATTTCCGTTCCCGCTCTTCTGGTTCACTTGCAATGAATTTTCAAAATTACAAATCCATGTGCAAGCATAGACACTTCAATGACCCCCACTTCGAACTGGTGTAACTTTTGAAGCGTGCAGTGCACACTGGAATCGAAGACATCTCTGCATTCCAGGCATTTCAGGGAATGCATCGAATCCATTATTTCCATTCCCGCTCTTCTGCTTTACCTGCCAAGAATTTTCGAAATTACAAATCCATGAGCAAGCATAGACACTTGAATGACGAACACTTCGAACTGATGTAACTTTTGAAGCGTGCAGTGCACACTGGAATCAAAGACATCCCTGCATTCCAGGTTTTATTGGGAATGCATCGAATCCAATATTTCCGTTTCCAATTTTCTGGTTCACTTGCAATGAATTTTTGAAATTACAAATCCATGAGCAAGCATTGAGACTTCAATGACACCCACTTCGAACTGGTGTAACTTTTGAAGCGTGCAGTGCACACTGGAATCGAAGACATCCCTGCATTCCACGTTTTTCCGTTAATGCATCAAATCCAATATTTCCTTTTCCGCTCTTCTGGTTCACTTGCAATGAATTTTCGAAATTACAAATCCATGAGCAAGTATAGACACTTCAATGACGCCCACTTCGAACTGGTATAACTTTTGAAGCGTGCAGTGCACACTGGAATCAAAGACATAAATGAATTCCAGGCATTTCTGGAAATCCATCGAATCTAATATTTGTATTTCCGCTCTTAAGGTTCACTTGCAATGAATTTTCAAAATTACAAATCCATGTGCAAGCATAGACACTTCAATGACCCCCACTTCGAACTGGTGTAACTTTTGAAGCGTGCAGTGCACACTGAAATCGAAGACATCACTGCATTCCAGGCATTTCAGGGAATGCATCGAATCCATTATTTCCATTCCCGCTCTTCTGGTTCACCTGCAATGAATTTTCGAAATTACAAATCCATGAGCAAGCATAGACACTTGAATGACGAACACTTCGAACTGGTGTAACTTTTGAAGCGTGCAGTGCACACTGGAATCGAAGACATCCCTGCATTCCAGGCATTTCAGGGAATGCATCGAATCCATTATTTCCATTCCCGCTCTTCTGGTTCACCTGCAATGAATTTTCGAAATTACAAATCCATGAGCAAGCATAGACACTTGAATGACGAACACTTCGAACTGGTGTAACTTTTGAAGCGTGCAGTGCACACTGGAATCGAAGACATCCCTGCATTCCAGGCATTTCAGGGAATGCATCGAATCCATTATTTCCATTCCCGCTCTTCTGGTTCCCCTGCAATGAATTTTCGAAATTACAAATCCATGAGCAAGCATAGACACTTCAATGACGCCCACTTCGAACTGGTATAACTTTTGAAGCGTGCAATGCACACTGGAATCGAAGACATCCCTGCATTCCAGGCTTGTCTGTGAATGCATCGAATCTAATATTTCCGTTCCCGCTCTTCTGGTTCACTTGCAATGAGTTTCCGAAATTACAAATCCATGAGCAAGCATAGACACTTCAATGACGCCCACTTCGAACTGGTATAACTTTTGAAGCGTGCAGTGCACACTGGAATCGAAGACATAAATGAATTCCAGGCATTTCTGGAAATCCATCGAATCTAATATTTGTATTTCCACTCTTAAGGTTCACTTGCAATGAATTTTCAAAATTACAAATCCATGTGCAAGCATAGACACTTCAATGACCCCCACTTCGAACTGGTGTAACTTTTGAAGCGTGCAGTGCACACTGGAATCGAAGACATCCCTGCATTCCAGGCATTTCAGGGAATGCATCGAATCCATTATTTCCATTCCCGCTCTTCTGGTTCCCCTGCAATGAATTTTCGAAATTACAAATCCATGAGCAAGCATAGACACTTCAATGACGCCCACTTCGAACTGCTGTAACTTTTGAAGCGTGCAGTGCACACTGGATTCGAAGACATCCCTGCATTCCAGGCTTGTCTGTGAATGCATCGAATCTAATATTTCCGTTCCCGCTCTTCTAGTTCACTTGCAATGAATTTTCGAAATTACAAATCCATGAGCAAGTATAAACACTTCAATGACGCCCACTTCGAACTGGTATAACTTTTGAAGCGTGCAGTGCACACTGGAATCGAAGACATAAATGAATTCCAGGCATTTCTGGAAATCCATCGAATCTAATATTTGTATTTCCGCTCTTAAGGTTCACTTGCAATGAATTTTCAAAATTACAAATCCATGTGCAAGCATAGACACTTCAATGACCCCCACTTCGAACTGGTGTAACTTTTGAAGCGTGCAGTGCACACTGAAATCGAAGACATCCCTGCATTCCAGTCTTTTCCGTTAATGCATCGAATCCAATATTTCCGTTCCCGCTCTTCTGGTTCACTTGCAATGAATTATCGAAATTACAAATCCATGAGCAAGAATAGACACTTGAATGACGCCCACTTCGAACTGGTATAACTTTTGAAGCGTGCAGTGCACACTGGAATAGAAGACATCGCTGCATTCCAGGCTTTTCTGGAAATGCATCGAATCCAATATTTCCGTTCGCGCTCTTCTGGTTCACTTGCAATGAGTTTCCGAAATTACAAATCCATGAGCAAGCATAGACACTTCAATGACGCCCACTTCGAACTGGTATAACTTTTGAAGCGTGCAGTGCACACTGGAATCGAAGACATAAATGAATTCCAGGCATTTCTGGAAATCCATCGAATCTAATATTTGTATTTCCGCTCTTAAGGTTCACTTGCAATGAATTTTCAAAATTACAAATCCATGTGCAAGCATAGACACTTCAATGACCCCCACTTCGAACTGGTGTAACTTTTGAAGCGTGCAGTGCACACTGAAATCGAAGACATCCCTGCATTCCAGTCTTTTCCGTTAATGCATCGAATCCAATATTTCCGTTCCCGCTCTTCTGGTTCACTTGCAATGAATTATCAAAATTACAAATCCATGAGCAAGAATAGACACTTGAATGACGCCCACTTCGAACTGGTATAACTTTTGAAGCGTGCAGTGCACACTGGAATAGAAGACATCCCTGCATTCCACGTTTTTCCGTTAATGCATCGAATCCAATATTTCCTTTCTCGCTCTTCTGGTTCACTTGCAATGAATTTTCGAATTTACAAATCTATGAGCAAGCAATAGACACTTCAATGACGCCCACTTCGAACTGGTGTAACTTTTGAAGCGTGCAGTGCACACTGGAATCGAAGACATCTCTGCATTCCAGGCTTTTCTGGAAATGCATCGAATCCAATATTTCCGTTCCCGCTCTTCTGGTTCACTTGCAATGAGTTTCCGAAATTACAAATCCATGAGCAAGCATAGACACTTCAATGACGCCCACTTCGAACTGGTATAACTTTTGAAGCGTGCAGTGCACACTGGAATCGAAGACATAAATGAATTCCAGGCATTTCTGGAAATCCATCGAATCTAATATTTGTATTTCCGCTCTTAAGGTTCACTTGCAATGAATTTTCAAAATTACAAATCCATGTGCAAGCATAGACACTTCAATGACCCCCACTTCGAACTGGTGTAACTTTTGAAGCGTGCAGTGCACACTGGAATCGAAGACATCCCTGCATTCCAGGCATTTCAGGGAATGCATCGAATCCATTATTTCCATTCCCGCTCTTCTGGTTCCCCTGCAATGAATTTTCGAAATTACAAATCCATGAGCAAGCATAGACACTTCAATGACGCCCACTTCGAACTGCTGTAACTTTTGAAGCGTGCAGTGCACACTGGATTCGAAGACATCCCTGCATTCCAGGCTTGTCTGTGAATGCATCGAATCTAATATTTCCGTTCCCGCTCTTCTAGTTCACTTGCAATGAATTTTCGAAATTACAAATCCATGAGCAAGTATAAACACTTCAATGACGCCCACTTCGAACTGGTATAACTTTTGAAGCGTGCAGTGCACACTGGAATCGAAGACATAAATGAATTCCAGGCATTTCTGGAAATCCATCGAATCTAATATTTGTATTTCCGCTCTTAAGGTTCACTTGCAATGAATTTTCAAAATTACAAATCCATGTGCAAGCATAGACACTTCAATGACCCCCACTTCGAACTGGTGTAACTTTTGAAGCGTGCAGTGCACACTGAAATCGAAGACATCCCTGCATTCCAGTCTTTTCCGTTAATGCATCGAATCCAATATTTCCGTTCCCGCTCTTCTGGTTCACTTGCAATGAATTATCGAAATTACAAATCCATGAGCAAGAATAGACACTTGAATGACGCCCACTTCGAACTGGTATAACTTTTGAAGCGTGCAGTGCACACTGGAATAGAAGACATCGCTGCATTCCAGGCTTTTCTGGAAATGCATCGAATCCAATATTTCCGTTCGCGCTCTTCTGGTTCACTTGCAATGAATTTTCGAAATTACAAATTCATGAGCAAGCATAGACACTTCTATAACGCACACTTCGATCTGGTATAACTTTTGAAGCATGCAGTGCACACTGGAATCGAAGACATAAATGAATTCCAGGCATTTCTGGAAATCCATTGAATCTAATATTTGTATTTCCGCTCTTAAGGTTCACTTGCAATGAATTTTCAAAATTACAAATCCATGTGCAAGCATAGACACTTCAATGACCCCCACTTCGAACTGGTGTAACTTTTGAAGCGTGCAGTGCACACTGAAATCGAAGACATCACTGCATTCCAGGCATTTCAGGGAATGCATCGAATCCATTATTTCCATTCCCGCTCTTCTGGTTCACCTGCAATGAATTTTCGAAATTACAAATCCATGAGCAAGCATAGACACTTGAATGACGAACACTTCGAACTGGTGTAACTTTTGAAGCGTGCAGTGCACACTTTAATCGAAGACATAACTGCATTCCAGGATTTTCTGGGAATGCATCCAATCCAATATTTCTGTTCCCGCTCTTCTGGTTCACTTGCAATGAATTTTCGAAATTACAAATCCATGAGCAAGCATAGACATTTCATTGACCCCCACTTCGAACTGGTATAACTTTTGAAGCGTGCAATGCACACTGGAATCGAAGACATCCCTGCATTCCAGGCATTTCTGGAACTGCATCGAATCCAATATTTCCATTTCCGCTCTTTTGGTTTACTTGAAATGAAGTTTCGAAGTTACAAATCCATGAAAAAGCAAAGATACTTAAATGACGCCCACTTCGAACTGGTATAACTTTTGAAGCGTGCAGTGCACACTGGAATCGAAGACATCCCTGCACAATAGGCTTTTTTGGGAATGCATCGAATCTAATATTTCTGTTAACGCTCTTCTGGTTCAATTGCTATTAATTTTCGAAATTACAAATCCATAAGCAAGCATAGACACTTCAATGACGCCAACTTCGAACTGGTATAACTTTTGAAGTGTGCAGTGCACACTGGAATCGAAGACATCTCTGCATTCCAGGCTTTTCTGGAAATGCATCGAATCCAATATTTCCGTTCCCGCTCTTCTGGTTCACTTGCAATGAATTTTCGAATTTACAAATCTATGAGCAAGCAATAGACACTTCAATGACGCCCACTTCGAACTGGTGTAACTTTTGAAGCGTGCAGTGCACACTGGAATCGAAGACATCTCTGCATTCCAGGCTTTTCTGGAAATGCATCGAATCCAATATTTCCGTTCCCGCTCTTCTGGTTCACTTGCAATGAGTTTCCGAAATTACAAATCCATGAGCAAGCATAGACACTTCAATGACGCCCACTTCGAACTGGTATAACTTTTGAAGCGTGCAGTGCACACTGGAATCGAAGACATAAATGAATTCCAGGCATTTCTGGAAATCCATCGAATCTAATATTTGTATTTCCGCTCTTAAGGTTCACTTGCAATGAATTTTCAAAATTACAAATCCATGTGCAAGCATAGACACTTCAATGACCCCCACTTCGAACTGGTGTAACTTTTGAAGCGTGCAGTGCACACTGGAATCGAAGACATCCCTGCATTCCAGGCATTTCAGGGAATGCATCGAATCCATTATTTCCATTCCCGCTCTTCTGGTTCCCCTGCAATGAATTTTCGAAATTACAAATCCATGAGCAAGCATAGACACTTCAATGACGCCCACTTCGAACTGCTGTAACTTTTGAAGCGTGCAGTGCACACTGGATTCGAAGACATCCCTGCATTCCAGGCTTGTCTGTGAATGCATCGAATCTAATATTTCCGTTCCCGCTCTTCTAGTTCACTTGCAATGAATTTTCGAAATTACAAATCCATGAGCAAGTATAAACACTTCAATGACGCCCACTTCGAACTGGTATAACTTTTGAAGCGTGCAGTGCACACTGGAATCGAAGACATAAATGAATTCCAGGCATTTCTGGAAATCCATCGAATCTAATATTTGTATTTCCGCTCTTAAGGTTCACTTGCAATGAATTTTCAAAATTACAAATCCATGTGCAAGCATAGACACTTCAATGACCCCCACTTCGAACTGGTGTAACTTTTGAAGCGTGCAGTGCACACTGAAATCGAAGACATCCCTGCATTCCAGTCTTTTCCGTTAATGCATCGAATCCAATATTTCCGTTCCCGCTCTTCTGGTTCACTTGCAATGAATTATCGAAATTACAAATCCATGAGCAAGAATAGACACTTGAATGACGCCCACTTCGAACTGGTATAACTTTTGAAGCGTGCAGTGCACACTGGAATAGAAGACATCGCTGCATTCCAGGCTTTTCTGGAAATGCATCGAATCCAATATTTCCGTTCGCGCTCTTCTGGTTCACTTGCAATGAATTTTCGAAATTACAAATTCATGAGCAAGCATAGACACTTCTATAACGCACACTTCGATCTGGTATAACTTTTGAAGCATGCAGTGCACACTGGAATCGAAGACATAAATGAATTCCAGGCATTTCTGGAAATCCATTGAATCTAATATTTGTATTTCCGCTCTTAAGGTTCACTTGCAATGAATTTTCAAAATTACAAATCCATGTGCAAGCATAGACACTTCAATGACCCCCACTTCGAACTGGTGTAACTTTTGAAGCGTGCAGTGCACACTGAAATCGAAGACATCACTGCATTCCAGGCATTTCAGGGAATGCATCGAATCCATTATTTCCATTCCCGCTCTTCTGGTTCACCTGCAATGAATTTTCGAAATTACAAATCCATGAGCAAGCATAGACACTTGAATGACGAACACTTCGAACTGGTGTAACTTTTGAAGCGTGCAGTGCACACTTTAATCGAAGACATAACTGCATTCCAGGATTTTCTGGGAATGCATCCAATCCAATATTTCTGTTCCCGCTCTTCTGGTTCACTTGCAATGAATTTTCGAAATTACAAATCCATGAGCAAGCATAGACATTTCATTGACCCCCACTTCGAACTGGTATAACTTTTGAAGCGTGCAATGCACACTGGAATCGAAGACATCCCTGCATTCCAGGCATTTCTGGAACTGCATCGAATCCAATATTTCCATTTCCGCTCTTTTGGTTTACTTGAAATGAAGTTTCGAAGTTACAAATCCATGAAAAAGCAAAGATACTTAAATGACGCCCACTTCGAACTGGTATAACTTTTGAAGCGTGCAGTGCACACTGGAATCGAAGACATCCCTGCACAATAGGCTTTTTTGGGAATGCATCGAATCTAATATTTCTGTTAACGCTCTTCTGGTTCAATTGCTATTAATTTTCGAAATTACAAATCCATAAGCAAGCATAGACACTTCAATGACGCCAACTTCGAACTGGTATAACTTTTGAAGTGTGCAGTGCACACTGGAATCGAAGACTTCCTGCATTCCAGGCTTTTCTGGAAATGCATCGAATCCAATATTTTCGTTCCCGCTCTTCTGGTCTACTTGCAATGAATTTTCGAAATTACAAATTCATGAGCAAGCATTGACACTTCAATGACGCACAATTCGAACTAGTATAACTTTTGAAGCGTGCTGTGCACACTGGAATCGAAGACAGCCCTGCATTCCAGGCTTTTTTGGGAATGCATTGAATCCAATATTTTCAGTTCCGCTCTTCTGGTTCACTTGCAATGAATTTTCGAAATTACAAATCCATGAGCAAGCATAGACACTTCAATGACGAACACATCGAACTGGTATAACTTTTGAAGAGTGCTGTGCACACTGGAATCGAAGACATCCCTGCATTCCAGGCTTTTTAGGGAATGCATCGAATTCAATATTTCTGTTCCGGCCCTTCTGGTTCACTTGCAATGAATTTTCGAAATTACAAATCCATGAGCAAGCATAGAGAACTTCAATGACGCACACTTCGAACTAGTATAACTTTTGAAGCGTGCATTGCTCATTGGAATCGAAGACAACACTGCATTCCAGCCTTTTCTGGGAATGCATCGAATCCATTATTTCCGTTCCCGCTCTTCTGGTTTACTTGAAATGAAGTTTTGAAATTAAAAATCCATGAGCAAGCATAGACACTTCAATGAAGCCCACTTCGAACTGGTATAATTTTTGAAGCGTGCAGTGCACACTGGAATCGAAGACATCCCTGCACAATAGGCTTTTTTTAGGAATGCATCGAATCTAATATTTCTGTTCCCGCTCTTCTGGTTCACTTGCAATGAATTTTCGAAATTACAAATCCATGAGCAAGCATAGACACTTCATTGACCCCCACTTCGAAATGGTATAACTTTTGAAGCGTGCACTGCACACTGGAATCGAAGACATCCCTGCATTCCAGGCTTTTTTGAAAATGCATCGAATCCAATATTTCTGTTTCCGCTCTTCTGGTTCACTTGCAATGAATTTTCGAAATTACAAATCCATGAGCAAGCAATGAGACTTCAATGACGAACACTTCGAACTGTTTTAACTTTTGAAGCGTGCAACGCACACTTGAATCGAAGACATTTCTGCATTCCTGGCTTTTCTGGGAATGCATCGATTTCAATATTTCTTTTCCCGCTCTTCTGATTCACTTATAATGAGTTTTCGAAATTACAAATTCATGAGCAAGCATAGACACTTCAATGACGCCCACTTCGAACTGGTGTAACTTTTGAAGCGTGCAGTGCACACTTGAATCGAAGACATCCATGCACAATAGGCTTTTTTTAGAAATGCATCGAATCTATTATTTCTGTTCCCGCTATTCTGGTTCAATTGCAATGAATTTTCGAAATTACAAATTCATGAGCAAGCATAGACACTTCAATGACCCCCACTTCGAACTGGTATAACTTTTGAAGCGTGCAATGCACACTGGAATCGAAGACATCCCTGCATTCCAGGCTTTTTAGGGAATGCACCGAATCCAATATTTCTGTTCCGGCCCTTCTGGTTCACTTGCAATGAATTTTCGAAATTACAAATCCATGAGCAAGCATAGAGAACTTCAATGACGCACACTTCGAAATGGTATAACTTTTGAAGCGTGCACTGCACACTGGAATCGAAGACATCCCTGCATTCCAGGCTTTTTTGAAAATGCATCGAATCCAATATTTCTGTTTCCGCTCTTCTGGTTCACTTGCAATGAATTTTCGAAATTACAAATCCATGAGCAAACAATGAGACTTCAATGACGAACACTTCGAACTGTTTTAACCTTTGAAGCGTGCAGCGCACACTGGAATCGAAGACATTTCTGCATTCCAGGCTTTTCTGGGAATGCATCGATTTCAATATTTCTTTTCCCGCTCTTCTGATTCACTTATAATGAGTTTTCGAAATTACAAATTCATGAGCAAGCATTGACACTTCAATGACGCCCACTTCGAACTGGTGTAACTTTTGAAGCGTACAGTGCACACTGGAATCGAAGACATCCCTGCATTCCAGGCTTTTTAGGGAATGCATCGAATCCAATATTTCTGTTCTGGCCCTTCTGGTTCACTTGCAATGAATTTTCGAAATTACAAATCCATGAGCAAGCATAGAGAACTTCAATGACGCACACTTCGAACTAGTATAACTTTTGAAGCGTGCATTGCACTTTGGAATCGAAGACAACACTGCAATCCAGCCTTTTCTGGGTATGCATCAAATCCATTATTTCCGTTCCCGCTCTTCTGGTTTACTTGAA
Organism: Brachycybe producta; assembly: GCA_036925085.1. Taxonomy (NCBI): domain Eukaryota; kingdom Metazoa; phylum Arthropoda; class Diplopoda; order Playtdesmida; family Andrognathidae; genus Brachycybe; species Brachycybe producta. The sequence continues at coordinate 174,932 of JAUPFP010000060.1, forward strand.
ATGAAGTTTCGAAATTAAAAATCCATGAGCAAGCATAGACACTTCAATGACGCCCACTTCGAACTGGTATAACTTTTGAAGCGTGCAGTGCACACTGGAATCGAAGACTTCTCTGCATTCCAGGCTCTTCTGGGAATGCATCGAATCCATTATTTCCGTTCCCGCTCTTCTGGTCCACTTGCAATGAATTTTCGAAATTACAAATTCATGAGCAAGCATAGACACTTCTATGACGTCCACTTCGAACTGGTATAACTTTTGAAGCGTGCAGTGCACACTGGAATCGAAGACATCCCTGCATTCCAGTCTTTTCCGTTAATGCATCGAATCCAATATTTCCGTTCCCGCTCTTCTGGTTCACTTGCAATGAATTTTCAAAATTACAAATCCATGTGCAAGCATAGACACTTCAATGACCCCCACTTCGAACTGGTGTAACTTTTGAAGCGTGCAGTGCACACTGGAATCGAAGACATCTCTGCATTCCAGGCATTTCAGGGAATGCATCGAATCCATTATTTCCATTCCCGCTCTTCTGCTTTACCTGCAATGAATTTTCGAAATTACAAATCCATGAGCAAGCATAGACACTTGAATGACGAACACTTCGAACTGATGTAACTTTTGAAGCGTGCAGTGCACACTGGAATCAAAGACATCCCTGCATTCCAGGTTTTATTGGGAATGCATCGAATCCAATATTTCCGTTTCCAATCTTCTGGTTCACTTGCAATGAATTTTTGAAATTACAAATCCATGAGCAAGCATTGAGACTTCAATGACACCCACTTCGAACTGGTGTAACTTTTGAAGCGTGCAGTGCACACTGGAATCGAAGACATCCCTGCATTCCACGTTTTTCCGTTAATGCATCAAATCCAATATTTCCTTTTCCGCTCTTCTGGTTCACTTGCAATGAATTTTCGAAATTACAAATCCATGAGCAAGCAATAGACACTTCAATGACGCCCACTTCGAACTGGTGTAACTTTTGAAGCGTGCAGTGCACACTGGAATCAAAGACATAAATGAATTCCAGGCATTTCTGGAAATCCATCGAATCTAATATTTGTATTTCCGCTCTTAAGGTTCACTTGCAATGAATTTTCAAAATTACAAATCCATGTGCAAGCATAGACACTTCAATGACCCCCACTTCGAACTGGTGTAACTTTTGAAGCGTGCAGTGCACACTGAAATCGAAGACATCCCTGCATTCCAGGCATTTCAGGGAATGCATCGAATCCATTATTTCCATTCCCGCTCTTCTGGTTCACCTGCAATGAATTTTCGAAATTACAAATCCATGAGCAAGCATAGACACTTGAATGACGAACACTTCGAACTGGTGTAACTTTTGAAGCGTGCAGTGCACACTGGAATCAAAGACATCCCTGCATTCCAGGCATTTCAGGGAATGCATCGAATCCATTATTTCCATTCCCGCTCTTCTGGTTCACCTGCAATGAATTTTCGAAATTACAAATCCATGAGCAAGTATAGACACTTCAATGACGCCCACTTCGAACTGGTATAACTTTTGAAGCGTGCAGTGCACACTGGAATCAAAGACATAAATGAATTCCAGGCATTTCTGGAAATCCATCGAATCTAATATTTGTATTTCCGCTCTTAAGGTTCACTTGCAATGAATTTTCAAAATTACAAATCCATGTGCAAGCATAGACACTTCAATGACCCCCACTTCGAACTGGTGTAACTTTTGAAGCGTGCAGTGCACATTGGAATCGAAGACATCCCTGCATTGCAGGCATTTCAGGGAATGCATCGAATCCATTATTTCCATTCCCGCTCTTCTGGTTCACCTGCAATGAATTTTCGAAATTACAAATCCATGAGCAAGCATAGACACTTCAATAACGCCCACTTCGAACTGGTGTAACTTTTGAAGCGTGCAGTGCACACTGGATTCGAAGACATCCCTGCATTCCAGGCTTGTCTGTGAATGCATCGAATCTAATATTTCCGTTCCCGCTCTTCTAGTTCACTTGCAATGAATTTTCGAAATTACAAATCCATGAGCAAGTATAGACACTTCAATGACGCCCACTTCGAACTGGTATAACTTTTGAAGCGTGCAGTGCACACTGGAATCGAAGACATCCCTGCATTCCAGTCTTTTCCGTTAATGCATCGAATCCAATATTTCCGTTCCCGCTCTTCTGGTTCACTTGCAATGAATTTTCAAAATTACAAATCCATGTGCAAGCATAGACACTTCAATGACCCCCACTTCGAACTGGTGTAACTTTTGAAGCGTGCAGTGCACACTGGAATCGAAGACATCTCTGCATTCCAGGCATTTCAGGGAATGCATCGAATCCATTATTTCCATTCCCGCTCTTCTGCTTTACCTGCAATGAATTTTCGAAATTACAAATCCATGAGCAAGCATAGACACTTGAATGACGAACACTTCGAACTGATGTAACTTTTGAAGCGTGCAGTGCACACTGGAATCAAAGACATCCCTGCATTCCAGGTTTTATTGGGAATGCATCGAATCCAATATTTCCGTTTCCAATCTTCTGGTTCACTTGCAATGAATTTTTGAAATTACAAATCCATGAGCAAGCATTGAGACTTCAATGACACCCACTTCGAACTGGTGTAACTTTTGAAGCGTGCAGTGCACACTGGAATCGAAGACATCCCTGCATTCCACGTTTTTCCGTTAATGCATCAAATCCAATATTTCCTTTTCCGCTCTTCTGGTTCACTTGCAATGAATTTTCGAAATTACAAATCCATGAGCAAGCAATAGACACTTCAATGACGCCCACTTCGAACTGGTGTAACTTTTGAAGCGTGCAGTGCACACTGGAATCAAAGACATAAATGAATTCCAGGCATTTCTGGAAATCCATCGAATCTAATATTTGTATTTCCGCTCTTAAGGTTCACTTGCAATGAATTTTCAAAATTACAAATCCATGTGCAAGCATAGACACTTCAATGACCCCCACTTCGAACTGGTGTAACTTTTGAAGCGTGCAGTGCACACTGAAATCGAAGACATCCCTGCATTCCAGGCATTTCAGGGAATGCATCGAATCCATTATTTCCATTCCCGCTCTTCTGGTTCACCTGCAATGAATTTTCGAAATTACAAATCCATGAGCAAGCATAGACACTTGAATGACGAACACTTCGAACTGGTGTAACTTTTGAAGCGTGCAGTGCACACTGGAATCAAAGACATCCCTGCATTCCAGGCATTTCAGGGAATGCATCGAATCCATTATTTCCATTCCCGCTCTTCTGGTTCACCTGCAATGAATTTTCGAAATTACAAATCCATGAGCAAGTATAGACACTTCAATGACGCCCACTTCGAACTGGTATAACTTTTGAAGCGTGCAGTGCACACTGGAATCAAAGACATAAATGAATTCCAGGCATTTCTGGAAATCCATCGAATCTAATATTTGTATTTCCGCTCTTAAGGTTCACTTGCAATGAATTTTCAAAATTACAAATCCATGTGCAAGCATAGACACTTCAATGACCCCCACTTCGAACTGGTGTAACTTTTGAAGCGTGCAGTGCACATTGGAATCGAAGACATCCCTGCATTGCAGGCATTTCAGGGAATGCATCGAATCCATTATTTCCATTCCCGCTCTTCTGGTTCACCTGCAATGAATTTTCGAAATTACAAATCCATGAGCAAGCATAGACACTTCAATAACGCCCACTTCGAACTGGTGTAACTTTTGAAGCGTGCAGTGCACACTGGATTCGAAGACATCCCTGCATTCCAGGCTTGTCTGTGAATGCATCGAATCTAATATTTCCGTTCCCGCTCTTCTAGTTCACTTGCAATGAATTTTCGAAATTACAAATCCATGAGCAAGTATAGACACTTCAATGACGCCCACTTCGAACTGGTATAACTTTTGAAGCGTGCAGTGCACACTGGAATCGAAGACATAAATGAATTCCAGGCATTTCTGGAAATCCATCGAATCTAATATTTGTATTTCCGCTCTTAAGGTTCACTTGCAATGAATTTTCAAAATTACAAATCCATGTGCAAGCATAGACACTTCTGTAGAATGAAGATTTTTTCATTCTACATGAATCAAGATTTTTTAATTGCTTTTTCCCAATCTGATTTTAAGTCTTTATTGTAATAAATGATTGTAAACCTTTATTAGTTAGAACATTATAATTATATCATTTTTGTGAAATAGTTTTTGCATTATTATTATTGTCTTATTTACAAGTCTAAAAGCCCCTTCTTTTCTGTCAATAGGGTTTCTGATTATGCCTGTAACAGCTGTATACTCACTATATTTTGTTTAGACCTCCCCCCAGTTGAGGATTAGAATTAAAACTTTTGCCTTTTTCCTTCCACCTTGTCTCTTTCCCCAATTAAAAGTTTGAAACTAGACACATGGCTAAGTAGGCCTATCTACACACAAGAGGCCTATACAGCCTGTTGTCACATAAGATATATTCTTTTTTGTTCAAGTTACCACTAATGTAGAAAAGAAAAATAAAGTTCCCCTCCCCTTCTTTAAAACATTGCTTATATAAACATGAGACATATGCCTAAATAGGCCTATCTGTAATATAGGCCTATATATCATGTTGTCTAACAAGATTGATTCCCCTCCTCAAAACTTTTAAATAAAGAAGTCCCCTCTTTTACTTTATCCCCTCTTTTTAATTACTTCCTTTTTATTTACTCCTCTTTTCATTTGTTACCTCCTGTTCCACCCCTCCCCTCTAGTGGCAAGCCAGAAGAAACTATAGAGACAATTAGACTGTCTAGAAATTGACCACATTTTCTCTAGACCAGGCCTATTTACCAAATCCCAGACAGGAAGAAAAACAAACAACCCCTCTTTTTTTTCTTTTGGTTTTATGACAACATGGAGTATTTATGCCCCCAACACAAATGCTCTATGAAGGTTCTAATACAAATTAAAGTGTCTGAAAATTATGTAAATTATGTTATGTCATAGTGACCAATGAGAATTCTCTACTGTTAGTCTATGAAGGCTATTTTATATAAAAAGGCCACAATATTACTTAGAAAAGAGAGGCTTTTTGGCTTTTAAGCCATCTTCACTGGAGAATTCTCAACAGTGAACACTTCCAACAGTAAAAGGTACTTTGGAGCAGTACCTCAAAACTAAAACCACTAGTTTCCATAATTGGAGTACTGTGGCTAAGTTTGATGGTTGCTCCTGAGACCATAGTTGCTTTGGGATAGTCAGCCTGAGTTATCTGAGTAAAGCATTAGGGTACCACAGATTTATGCTAGTTTCCATGTTATTGGAGTACTGCAGATCTGCTGGTTCCTAGTGACAAAACTAAAGAGTGAATTCAGCATGACTGATTCAAAGAGAAGTAGCTTGAGCTGGCTTTATTTAAGTACACTCAGAGGGTACCACTAAGCTAATAGTTTCTATTTAAATGGAGTACTGTAGCCAGTTGGTTCTAAAGAGAAACAAGAGTAAACTCAGTCAGAGCTAGTTTGGAAGTGTTCATCCTCATTTGATGCTGTAGGTGGTTTGCTGTTTTTATGTAAGTGTAACATTGTTTTTTTTATTTTGATTGTATCAAAGATTGTTTGTATAAACGATACTTAGCTACCATTTTTCCTGTACCATTTCAAAATCTATTCTAACACATATATGCATGTCTTTTGAATTTTTGGTTTTTATTATTTAGTAATAACTATCTAGTTTCTCATTTTTTTTATATTGTAAAAATAGTAGTAGAATATAATCAATTATTATTGCCTTTGATTTGCCTTTGTTTATTTGCCCTTCAGGCATATTATATTACTTTATATTAAAATTCATGTTTACCTTTAAATAAAAATCTTGTTAATATAAACTTGTTGTTGAGTCAATTTGATTGGAACCATTACAGGTCTTCATTGACCTCGAACCTTTTAAGTTTTTTCTAAGTTGGTTTTTCTCAAAAATAAAGCTCTCTAGCCAGAGAACGACTAACACTTCAATGACCCCCACTTCGAACTGGTGTAACTTTTGAATCGTGCAGTGCACACCTAACCTAATCGAAGACATCCCTGCATTCCAGGCATTTCAGGGAATGCATCGAATCCATTATTTCCATTCCCGCTCTTCTGGTTCACTTGCAATGAATTATCGAAATTACAAATCCATGAGCAAGAATAGACACTTCAATGACGCCCACTTCGAACTGGTATAACTTTTGAAGCGTGCAGTGCACACTGGAATCGAAGACATAAATGAATTCCAGGCATTTCTGGAAATCCATCGAATCTAATATTTGTATTTCCGCTCTTAAGGTTCACTTGCAATGAATTTTCAAAATTACAAATCCATGTGCAAGCATAGACACTTCAATGACCCCCACTTCGAACTGGTGTAACTTTTGAAGCGTGCAGTGCACACTGAAATCGAAGACATCCCTGCATTCCAGTCTTTTCCGTTAATGCATCGAATCCAATATTTCCGTTCCCGCTCTTCTGGTTCACTTGCAATGAATTATCAAAATTACAAATCCATGAGCAAGAATAGACACTTGAATGACGCCCACTTCGAACTGGTATAACTTTTGAAGCGTGCAGTGCACACTGGAATAGAAGACATCCCTGCATTCCACGTTTTTCCGTTAATGCATCGAATCCAATATTTCCTTTCTCACTCTTCTGGTTCACTTGCAATGAATTTTCGAATTTACAAATCTATGAGCAAGCAATAGACACTTCAATGACGCCCACTTCGAACTGGTGTAACTTTTGAAGCGTGCAGTGCACACTGGAATCGAAGACATCTCTGCATTCCAGGCTTTTCTGGAAATGCATCGAATCCAATATTTCCGTTCCCGCTCTTCTGGTTCACTTGCAATGAGTTTCCGAAATTACAAATCCATGAGCAAGCATAGACACTTCAATGACGCCCACTTCGAACTGGTATAACTTTTGAAGCGTGCAGTGCACACTGGAATCGAAGACATAAATGAATTCCAGGCATTTCTGGAAATCCATCGAATCTAATATTTGTATTTCCGCTCTTAAGGTTCACTTGCAATGAATTTTCAAAATTACAAATCCATGTGCAAGCATAGACACTTCAATGACCCCCACTTCGAACTGGTGTAACTTTTGAAGCGTGCAGTGCACACTGGAATCGAAGACATCCCTGCATTCCAGGCATTTCAGGGAATGCATCGAATCCATTATTTCCATTCCCGCTCTTCTGGTTCCCCTGCAATGAATTTTCGAAATTACAAATCCATGAGCAAGCATAGACACTTCAATGACGCCCACTTCGAACTGCTGTAACTTTTGAAGCGTGCAGTGCACACTGGATTCGAAGACATCCCTGCATTCCAGGCTTGTCTGTGAATGCATCGAATCTAATATTTCCGTTCCCGCTCTTCTAGTTCACTTGCAATGAATTTTCGAAATTACAAATCCATGAGCAAGTATAAACACTTCAATGACGCCCACTTCGAACTGGTATAACTTTTGAAGCGTGCAGTGCACACTGGAATCGAAGACATAAATGAATTCCAGGCATTTCTGGAAATCCATCGAATCTAATATTTGTATTTCCGCTCTTAAGGTTCACTTGCAATGAATTTTCAAAATTACAAATCCATGTGCAAGCATAGACACTTCAATGACCCCCACTTCGAACTGGTGTAACTTTTGAAGCGTGCAGTGCACACTGAAATCGAAGACATCCCTGCATTCCAGTCTTTTCCGTTAATGCATCGAATCCAATATTTCCGTTCCCGCTCTTCTGGTTCACTTGCAATGAATTATCGAAATTACAAATCCATGAGCAAGAATAGACACTTGAATGACGCCCACTTCGAACTGGTATAACTTTTGAAGCGTGCAGTGCACACTGGAATAGAAGACATCGCTGCATTCCAGGCTTTTCTGGAAATGCATCGAATCCAATATTTCCGTTCGCGCTCTTCTGGTTCACTTGCAATGAATTTTCAAAATTACAAATCCATGTGCAAGCATAGACACTTCAATGACCCCCACTTCGAACTGGTGTAACTTTTGAAGCGTGCAGTGCACACTGGAATCGAAGACATCTCTGCATTCCAGGCATTTCAGGGAATGCATCGAATCCATTATTTCCATTCCCGCTCTTCTGCTTTACCTGCAATGAATTTTCGAAATTACAAATCCATGAGCAAGCATAGACACTTGAATGACGAACACTTCGAACTGATGTAACTTTTGAAGCGTGCAGTGCACACTGGAATCAAAGACATCCCTGCATTCCAGGTTTTATTGGGAATGCATCGAATCCAATATTTCCGTTTCCAATCTTCTGGTTCACTTGCAATGAATTTTTGAAATTACAAATCCATGAGCAAGCATTGAGACTTCAATGACACCCACTTCGAACTGGTGTAACTTTTGAAGCGTGCAGTGCACACTGGAATCGAAGACATCCCTGCATTCCACGTTTTTCCGTTAATGCATCAAATCCAATATTTCCTTTTCCGCTCTTCTGGTTCACTTGCAATGAATTTTCGAAATTACAAATCCATGAGCAAGCAATAGACACTTCAATGACGCCCACTTCGAACTGGTGTAACTTTTGAAGCGTGCAGTGCACACTGGAATCAAAGACATAAATGAATTCCAGGCATTTCTGGAAATCCATCGAATCTAATATTTGTATTTCCGCTCTTAAGGTTCACTTGCAATGAATTTTCAAAATTACAAATCCATGTGCAAGCATAGACACTTCAATGACCCCCACTTCGAACTGGTGTAACTTTTGAAGCGTGCAGTGCACACTGAAATCGAAGACATCCCTGCATTCCAGGCATTTCAGGGAATGCATCGAATCCATTATTTCCATTCCCGCTCTTCTGGTTCACCTGCAATGAATTTTCGAAATTACAAATCCATGAGCAAGCATAGACACTTGAATGACGAACACTTCGAACTGGTGTAACTTTTGAAGCGTGCAGTGCACACTGGAATCAAAGACATCCCTGCATTCCAGGCATTTCAGGGAATGCATCGAATCCATTATTTCCATTCCCGCTCTTCTGGTTCACCTGCAATGAATTTTCGAAATTACAAATCCATGAGCAAGTATAGACACTTCAATGACGCCCACTTCGAACTGGTATAACTTTTGAAGCGTGCAGTGCACACTGGAATCAAAGACATAAATGAATTCCAGGCATTTCTGGAAATCCATCGAATCTAATATTTGTATTTCCGCTCTTAAGGTTCACTTGCAATGAATTTTCAAAATTACAAATCCATGTGCAAGCATAGACACTTCAATGACCCCCACTTCGAACTGGTGTAACTTTTGAAGCGTGCAGTGCACATTGGAATCGAAGACATCCCTGCATTGCAGGCATTTCAGGGAATGCATCGAATCCATTATTTCCATTCCCGCTCTTCTGGTTCACCTGCAATGAATTTTCGAAATTACAAATCCATGAGCAAGCATAGACACTTCAATAACGCCCACTTCGAACTGGTGTAACTTTTGAAGCGTGCAGTGCACACTGGATTCGAAGACATCCCTGCATTCCAGGCTTGTCTGTGAATGCATCGAATCTAATATTTCCGTTCCCGCTCTTCTAGTTCACTTGCAATGAATTTTCGAAATTACAAATCCATGAGCAAGTATAGACACTTCAATGACGCCCACTTCGAACTGGTATAACTTTTGAAGCGTGCAGTGCACACTGGAATCGAAGACATAAATGAATTCCAGGCATTTCTGGAAATCCATCGAATCTAATATTTGTATTTCCGCTCTTAAGGTTCACTTGCAATGAATTTTCAAAATTACAAATCCATGTGCAAGCATAGACACTTCTGTAGAATGAAGATTTTTTCATTCTACATGAATCAAGATTTTTTAATTGCTTTTTCCCAATCTGATTTTAAGTCTTTATTGTAATAAATGATTGTAAACCTTTATTAGTTAGAACATTATAATTATATCATTTTTGTGAAATAGTTTTTGCATTATTATTATTGTCTTATTTACAAGTCTAAAAGCCCCTTCTTTTCTGTCAATAGGGTTTCTGATTATGCCTGTAACAGCTGTATACTCACTATATTTTGTTTAGACCTCCCCCCAGTTGAGGATTAGAATTAAAACTTTTGCCTTTTTCCTTCCACCTTGTCTCTTTCCCCAATTAAAAGTTTGAAACTAGACACATGGCTAAGTAGGCCTATCTACACACAAGAGGCCTATACAGCCTGTTGTCACATAAGATATATTCTTTTTTGTTCAAGTTACCACTAATGTAGAAAAGAAAAATAAAGTTCCCCTCCCCTTCTTTAAAACATTGCTTATATAAACATGAGACATATGCCTAAATAGGCCTATCTGTAATATAGGCCTATATATCATGTTGTCTAACAAGATTGATTCCCCTCCTCAAAACTTTTAAATAAAGAAGTCCCCTCTTTTACTTTATCCCCTCTTTTTAATTACTTCCTTTTTATTTACTCCTCTTTTCATTTGTTACCTCCTGTTCCACCCCTCCCCTCTAGTGGCAAGCCAGAAGAAACTATAGAGACAATTAGACTGTCTAGAAATTGACCACATTTTCTCTAGACCAGGCCTATTTACCAAATCCCAGACAGGAAGAAAAACAAACAACCCCTCTTTTTTTTCTTTTGGTTTTATGACAACATGGAGTATTTATGCCCCCAACACAAATGCTCTATGAAGGTTCTAATACAAATTAAAGTGTCTGAAAATTATGTAAATTATGTTATGTCATAGTGACCAATGAGAATTCTCTACTGTTAGTCTATGAAGGCTATTTTATATAAAAAGGCCACAATATTACTTAGAAAAGAGAGGCTTTTTGGCTTTTAAGCCATCTTCACTGGAGAATTCTCAACAGTGAACACTTCCAACAGTAAAAGGTACTTTGGAGCAGTACCTCAAAACTAAAACCACTAGTTTCCATAATTGGAGTACTGTGGCTAAGTTTGATGGTTGCTCCTGAGACCATAGTTGCTTTGGGATAGTCAGCCTGAGTTATCTGAGTAAAGCATTAGGGTACCACAGATTTATGCTAGTTTCCATGTTATTGGAGTACTGCAGATCTGCTGGTTCCTAGTGACAAAACTAAAGAGTGAATTCAGCATGACTGATTCAAAGAGAAGTAGCTTGAGCTGGCTTTATTTAAGTACACTCAGAGGGTACCACTAAGCTAATAGTTTCTATTTAAATGGAGTACTGTAGCCAGTTGGTTCTAAAGAGAAACAAGAGTAAACTCAGTCAGAGCTAGTTTGGAAGTGTTCATCCTCATTTGATGCTGTAGGTGGTTTGCTGTTTTTATGTAAGTGTAACATTGTTTTTTTTATTTTGATTGTATCAAAGATTGTTTGTATAAACGATACTTAGCTACCATTTTTCCTGTACCATTTCAAAATCTATTCTAACACATATATGCATGTCTTTTGAATTTTTGGTTTTTATTATTTAGTAATAACTATCTAGTTTCTCATTTTTTTTATATTGTAAAAATAGTAGTAGAATATAATCAATTATTATTGCCTTTGATTTGCCTTTGTTTATTTGCCCTTCAGGCATATTATATTACTTTATATTAAAATTCATGTTTACCTTTAAATAAAAATCTTGTTAATATAAACTTGTTGTTGAGTCAATTTGATTGGAACCATTACAGGTCTTCATTGACCTCGAACCTTTTAAGTTTTTTCTAAGTTGGTTTTTCTCAAAAATAAAGCTCTCTAGCCAGAGAACGACTAACACTTCAATGACCCCCACTTCGAACTGGTGTAACTTTTGAATCGTGCAGTGCACACCTAACCTAATCGAAGACATCCCTGCATTCCAGGCATTTCAGGGAATGCATCGAATCCATTATTTCCATTCCCGCTCTTCTGGTTCACTTGCAATGAATTATCGAAATTACAAATCCATGAGCAAGAATAGACACTTGAATGACGCCCACTTCGAACTGGTATAACTTTTGAAGCGTGCATTGCACATTGGAATCGAAGACAACACTTCATTCCAGCCTTTTCTGGGAATGCATTGAATCTATTATTTCCGTTCCCGCTCTTCTGCTTCATTAGCAATGAATTTTCGAAGTTACAAATCCATGAGCAAGCATAGACACTTCATTGACCCCCACTTCGAACTGGTATAACTTTTGAAGCGTGCAATGCACACTGGAATCGAAGACATCCCTGCATTCCAGGCTTTTTAGGGAATGCACCGAATCCAATATTTCTGTTCCGGCCCTTCTGGTTCACTTGCAATGAATTTTCGAAATTACAAATCCATGAGCAAGCATAGAGAACTTCAATGACGCACACTTCGAACTAGTATAACTTTTGAAGCGTGCAGTGCACACTGGAATCAAAGACATAAATGAATTCCAGGCATTTCTGGAAATCCATCGAATCTAATATTTGTATTTCCGCTCCTAAGGTTCACTTGCAATGAATTTTCAAAATTACAAATCCATGTGCAAGCATAGACACTTCAATGACCCCCACTTCGAACTGGTGTAACTTTTGAAGCGTGCAGTGCACATTGGAATCGAAGACATCCCTGCATTGCAGGCATTTCAGGGAATGCATCGAATCCATTATTTCCATTCCCGCTCTTCTGGTTCACCTGCAATGAATTTTCGAAATTACAAATCCATGAGCAAGCATAGACACTTCAATAACGCCCACTTCGAACTGGTGTAACTTTTGAAGCGTGCAGTGCACACTGGATTCGAAGACATCCCTGCATTCCAGGCTTGTCTGTGAATGCATCGAATCTAATATTTCCGTTCCCGCTCTTCTAGTTCACTTGCAATGAATTTTCGAAATTACAAATCCATGAGCAAGTATAGACACTTCAATGACGCCCACTTCGAACTGGTATAACTTTTGAAGCGTGCAGTGCACACTGGAATCGAAGACATAAATGAATTCCAGGCATTTCTGGAAATCCATCGAATCTAATATTTGTATTTCCGCTCTTAAGGTTCACTTGCAATGCATTTTCAAAATTACAAATCCATGTGCAAGCATAGACACTTCAATGACCCCAACTTCGAACTGGTGTAACTTTTGAATCGTGCAGTGCACACTGAAATCGAAGACATCCCTGCATTCCAGGCATTTCAGGGAATGCATCGAATCCATTATTTCCATTCCCGCTCTTCTGGTTCACTTGCAATGAATTATCGAAATTACAAATCCATGAGCAAGAATAGACACTTGAATGACGCCCACTTCGAACTGGTATAACTTTTGAAGCGTGCATTGCACATTGGAATCGAAGACAACACTTCATTCCAGCCTTTTCTGGGAATGCATTGAATCTATTATTTCCGTTCCCGCTCTTCTGCTTCATTAGCAATGAATTTTCGAAGTTACAAATCCATGAGCAAGCATAGACACTTCATTGACCCCCACTTCGAACTGGTATAACTTTTGAAGCGTGCAATGCACACTGGAATCGAAGACATCCCTGCATTCCAGGCTTTTTAGGGAATGCACCGAATCCAATATTTCTGTTCCAGCCCTTCTGGTTCATTTGCAATGAATTTTCGAAATTACAAATCCATGAGCAAGCATAGAGAACTTCAATGACGCACACTTCGAACTAGTATAACTTTTGAAGCGTGCAGTGCACACTGGAATCAAAGACATAAATGAATTCCAGGCATTTCTGGAAATCCATCGAATCTAATATTTGTATTTCCGCTCCTAAGGTTCACTTGCAATGAATTTTCAAAATTACAAATCCATGTGCAAGCATAGACACTTCAATGACCCCCACTTCGAACTGGTGTAACTTTTGAAGCGTGCAGTGCACATTGGAATCGAAGACATCCCTGCATTGCAGGCATTTCAGGGAATGCATCGAATCCATTATTTCCATTCCCGCTCTTCTGGTTCACCTGCAATGAATTTTCGAAATTACAAATCCATGAGCAAGCATAGACACTTCAATAACGCCCACTTCGAACTGGTGTAACTTTTGAAGCGTGCAGTGCACACTGGATTCGAAGACATCCCTGCATTCCAGGCTTGTCTGTGAATGCATCGAATCTAATATTTCCGTTCCCGCTCTTCTAGTTCACTTGCAATGAATTTTCGAAATTACAAATCCATGAGCAAGTATAGACACTTCAATGACGCCCACTTCGAACTGGTATAACTTTTGAAGCGTGCAGTGCACACTGGAATCGAAGACATAAATGAATTCCAGGCATTTCTGGAAATCCATCGAATCTAATATTTGTATTTCCGCTCTTAAGGTTCACTTGCAATGAATTTTCAAAATTACAAATCCATGTGCAAGCATAGACACTTCAATGACCCCCACTTCGAACTGGTGTAACTTTTGAAGCGTGCAGTGCACACTGAAATCGAAGACATCCCTGCATTCCAGGCATTTCAGGGAATGCATCGAATCCATTATTTCCATTCCCGCTCTTCTGGTTCACTTGCAATGAATTATCGAAATTACAAATCCATGAGCAAGAATAGACACTTGAATGACGCCCACTTCGAACTGGTATAACTTTTGAAGCGTGCATTGCACATTGGAATCGAAGACAACACTTCATTCCAGCCTTTTCTGGGAATGCATTGAATCTATTATTTCCGTTCCCGCTCTTCTGCTTCATTAGCAATGAATTTTCGAAGTTACAAATCCATGAGCAAGCATAGACACTTCATTGACCCCCACTTCGAACTGGTATAACTTTTGAAGCGTGCAATGCACACTGGAATCGAAGACATCCCTGCATTCCAGGCTTTTTAGGGAATGCACCGAATCCAATATTTCTGTTCCGGCCCTTCTGGTTCACTTGCAATGAATTTTCGAAATTACAAATCCATGAGCAAGCATAGAGAACTTCAATGACGCACACTTCGAACTAGTATAACTTTTGAAGCGTGCATTGCACATTGGAATCGAAGACAACACTGCATTCCAGCCTTTTCTGGGAATGCATCGAATCCATTATTTCCGTTCCCGCTCTTCTGGTTTACTTGAAATGAAGTTTCGAAATTAAAAATCCATGAGCAAGCATAGACACTTCAATGACGCCCACTTCGAACTGGTATAACTTTTGAAGCGTGCAGTGCACACTGGAATTGAAGACATACCTGCATTCCAGGCTTTCCTGGGAAGGCATCGAATCCATTATTTCCGTTCCCGCTCTTCTGGTCCACTTGCAATGAATTTTCGAAATTACAAATTCATGAGCAAGCATAGACACTTCTATGACGCCCACTTCGAACTGGTATAATTTTTGAAGCGTGCAGTGCACACTGGAATCGAAGACATCCCTGCACAATAGGCTTTTTTTAGGAATGCATCAAATCTAATATTTCTATTCCCGCTCTTCTGGTCCACTTGCAATGAATTTTCGAAATTACAAATTCATGAGCAAGCATAGACACTTCTATGACGCCCACTTCGAACTGGTGTAACTTTTGAAGCGTACAGTGCACAATGGAATCGAAGACATCCCTGCATTCCAGGATTTTCTGGGAATGCATCCAATAGAATATTTCTGTTCCCGCTCTTCTGGTTCACTTGCAATGAATTTTCGAAATTACAAATCCATGAGCAAGCAAAGACACTTCATTGACCCCCACTTCGAAATGGTATAACTTTTGAAGCGTGCACTGCACACTGGAATCGAAGACATCCCTGCATTCCAGGCTTTTTTGAAAATGCATCGAATCCAATATTTCTGTTTCCGCTCTTCTGGTTCACTTGCAATGAATTTTCGAAATTACAAATCCATGAGCAAGCAATGAGACTTCAATGACGAACACTTCGAACTGTTTTAACTTTTGAAGCGTGCAGCGCACACTGGAATCGAAGACATTTCTGCATTCCAGGCTTTTCTGGGAATGCATCGATTTCAATATTTCTTTTCCCGCTCATCTGATTCACTTATAATGAGTTTTCGAAATTACAAATTCATGAGCAAGCATAGACACTTGAATGACGAACACTTCGAACTGGTGTAACTTTTGAAGCGTGCAGTGCACACTGGAATCAAAGACATCCCTGCATTCCAGTCTTGTCTGTGAATGCATCGAATCTAATATTTCCGTTCCCGCTCTTCTAGTTCACTTGCAATGAATTTTCGAAATTACAAATCCATGAGCAAGTATAGACACTTCAATGACGCCCACTTCGAACTGGTATAACTTTTGAAGCGTGCAGTGCACACTGGAATCAAAGACATAAATGAATTCCAGGCATTTCTGGAAATCCATCGAATCTAATATTTGTATTTCCGCTCTTAAGGTTCACTTGCAATGAATTTTCAAAATTACAAATCCATGTGCAAGCATAGACACTTCAATGACCCCCACTTCGAACTGGTGTAACTTTTGAAGCGTGCAGTGCACACTGAAATCGAAGACATCCCTGCATTCCAGGCATTTCAGGGAATGCATCGAATCCATTATTTCCATTCCCGCTCTTCTGGTTCACTTGCAATGAATTATCGAAATTACAAATCCATGAGCAAGCATAGACACTTCATTGACCCCCACTTCGAAATGGTATAACTTTTGAAGCGTGCACTGCACACTGGAATCGAAGACATCCCTGCATTCCAGGCTTTTTTGAAAATGCATCGAATCCAATATTTCTGTTTCCGCTCTTCTGGTTCACTTGCAATGAATTTTCGAAATTACAAATCCATGAGCAAGCAATGAGACTTCAATGACGAACACTTCGAACTGTTTTAACTTTTGAAGCGTGCAGCGCACACTGGAATCGAAGACATTTCTGCATTCCAGGCTTTTCTGGGAATGCATCGATTTCAATATTTCTTTTCCCGCTCTTCTGATTCACTTATAATGAGTTTTCGAAATTACAAATTCATGAGCAAGCATAGACACTTCTGTAACACCCTGTAAATCGTGATCCCGCCAAAACCATAGCCTGGGGGGTAAACAACTCTCAACCGTCCCTCCCTCCTCTCTGACTCACCTTTCTGACTCATGCCCAAGCGGCGGATTGATACATAAAGGACCATGGTCACTTGGACCTGGTTACACCTCGCAGGTGTACACAGGTCCAAGGTATAAAAGGACCATGTTCCTCTTTGTTCCTAAGTTCTTTCCTTTGCCTGTTTTTGAGATACATTCCAAATCATGGGCCTGAGGATTCACAGTTAGTATATTACTATTCACCCTTGTATCTGTACTTCTTACAAGGAATGAATAAAAGTGTTGTAACAAGAAGTAGCGTTGTCTCTATGTCTTTATGTTAATAACTTCTCTTCAGAGGCCGGAGGTTTCATAGGGCAGGAGCTATACGATTCTCAGCAGCTACAACATCTTCTCTAGTCGGAATACCGATGGAGAAGATGTATATCAGCATCAACCGGAAGAGAGAGAGATGGCCGCCACTCTCCTGCATCGATTTCACCCCCATGCAGAAGAGTGACTACAATCTATCTCCATCCAGCTCTCTCTACAGCTCGGATCTTCTCTGTGCAGGTGTCATACTGCTCAGAGAAGAAACGAAAAGTAGAAAATGTCATCTAAAGGTTGGTAATAAAATATTGGTTGATGTCAAAAGCTCACATTTGGTGGAGGTGCGGGGTATAGCTCCATCTGCCTTCTCCGACCTATAAACAGAAGCCGTCCTTTGTCCTAAGTCTCGTGATTGTGCCTCACGAGGCTTCGTCCGTCCTTTCTAAGTTGGAGCCACGTATGGAGACCCTCGATAGCGTCAAAGTCAACCGCGTGGCGCCTGTCTGTAAAACCGCGTATGGAGACCCTCGATCACGTCAAAGTCAACCGCGCGGCGTCCTTTGTGTTGGAACCACGTGTGGAGACCCTCGATCACGTCAAAGTCGACCACGTGGCGCCGTTTGTAAAACCGCGTATGGAGGCCCTCGATCACGTCAAAGCCAACCGCGCAGCGTCCTTTGTGTTGGAACCATGTATGGAGGCCCTCGATAGCGTCAAAGCCAACCGCGTGGCGCCTTTTTATGTTGGGACCATGTATGGAGGCCCTCGATCACGTCAAAGCCAACCGCATGGTACCGTTTTTGTGGAATCGCGAAAGAGACTTGTGGCTACACACACCACGTGTCGACCACGCGATTCTGTGTCCTGTCCTTAGAGACACATGTTAAAGGAACTGCTGCATCGACATCCATCAAGCACGTGGGCAACACCTTGGTAGTAGTTCTTTGACACATGTGTTTCCGTCCGTGTTTTTGTATTTTATGTTTCCATTATCATCACCCACTTTCACCTTTGTTCTTCTTTAATTTTCAAAGTGAAACCCACACTCCGTGGGCAACACTTTAAACAAATTCTTCTTACTCTCCGAGAGGAGTTTGCAGTCTCATTATGAGATGAGCAAACAAATCTCATCTACTAATCTATCCACCTATTAATAGGCTTTTAAAGGATGTGTGTGTCTTTTAAAATGTCCTATTATCTTCACTCTTCATCTTTAATTTTCAAGCAAGATTCTTCCTAACTCTATTTCATTGTTAGGGGGCTTACAAGCTTAGAACACACTTTTCCTAGCCACGTGGGACTTTCTTGTCCCCCCTTTTTTCTTTGTTCTTTGTTTTTACACTTGTGTTTCCCTTGGGACCCTCTATGTCCCAAGTCATGTTCTTCAGTTTCTTCATCATCATCACCTCAATGCATCATCACATGAACTTTCTCCATTGGACAGCACTGAAGCCCGGCCGCCATCTTGGATCGACCGGACACTCTTCAAAAAGCGCCAACGGAGCGGTTTTTCGCTCCATGTGACTCATTGTTGTACCTTCTCTCATCTTTTTGTGTTCTCTTCTCTTCTCTTCTCTTCCAGAGGGTTGCACTCACGCGCCCCCTGGCGGAGTTCCTCTTGTTAGAGAAAACTTCTCTTTTTCTTTGAATTTTCTCTCTTTTTGTGTCTTTCTCCTGGCCACCATAAAAACGTGCCCCGGAGGAACTTTTCAATCATCAATTTTTGGACATTGCAATAAACTGAACCGGAAGTGGCCACCACAGCGCCACCTACGGACTTCTTCATTCTACTCAACATAGTCCCTCACTGGGCACTGACTCTGTCTTTTTCATCCAGAGCCATCCAGCAGTGAGGACTCAAAATTTCTACAGTCTAAACATTTCTTCTGGTTCACCAAGCACTTAGCTTGTTGAACACACTCCAATTTCTACACTGTTTTACTGTTTTAATAAAACTAAATTAAAACTTTTGATGTGCGGGCACCGCACCTAAGTTTTAAACTTTTCAAGTAAAACAGCTTTCTTCTCTTGCTTTCAGGAAAGTTCAGCCATCTTGAACTTCTCCTTTGTTTGTGCATTTAAAAAGTTCAGCCATCTTGAACTTTTTGTTCTTTGTGTGTTCTTCACACACACATTCTTAATTCTTGTTTCCAAGTAAAACTAAAAGTGCGGGCACCGCGCTCTAGCTTTACTCTTCGTATTGCTTGCCTCTTCTTCAGGCAGTTGCAATACACTTTCATTTCTAATTCACTTTCCACAGTGCAATTTCGATTGGGTGGTGTACCACGCTCGAGGTTGTATTGTACATCTGCTGTTTCTCTATTGAGATTTTTGAAATTCTCATAACCTCCACGTGGTCGCCAAATACCACGTGTCGAGAGAGATCCTTCTAAAATCTGACACTCAATAGAGAACTCACGACGCTATGCCAGTTGGGAACCAAAACTCGTCACACGCCCAACTGAGAACACGATCAATACGATACAACCATCACCACACTAACGGAGTGAACGGCCACTTCGTTATACACGTCACAAGCTTAGGTAATCTATCGTTACTCAGTGTATAAGAGTACGATAGTGTCGGTTGCCGACAAGCACTAAATTACCAACGCACAGTGACATCACCGACCTACAACCTCACGAACTGAACGAGTCCCATCATACTGGAACCCGAAAGTATAGCTCAGAGTGTACTCGAGAACCCTCGGAGCTGCACACAACGACTTGGACTTCGCCGGACTCGTTCATCACCGCACATTCACATTACACAAGCCACATCATTAATCATGGCTACCTCACACGACAATACGGGGTCCCTGTCTGATCACCAGGGTTCACACGAAGATCTGTTGGAAGTACCCGTGACTACGGATGTGACACCACCGCCGCGGCCGACTGGGGCCGAGTTTGACCACCTGTCACAACAAGTGGCTGCACTCTCGACTCGTATGTCTCAGCTCATAGACGACCGATTCACACCGAATCGACCGACTACACCACGGCGGACAACACGCACACACCGACTTCGCGACGATGACTCGGACGCCTCTTCAGCTCCCTATGTTGGCTACAGAGAGCGTCACGATCGTTACGAAAGACATTACACACCGCACACACGTCGTCTACCGCGTAACCCTGACTGGCAACAACAAGGGCAGTCAGATGATCCGCGTCACAGAGATGAGCGTGCGGAAATACCGATTATGACACGTGCTGATTCTCCTCACTCGCTTGTCCGGGTTGCACGTAGCGGTCGCCGCTCGGTACCCCCGGAACAACAGCCTCACCAAGGAGCGACACAAGGCACTTCAGTTTACGCGCCACGTTTTCCACCACAAGGGGTAGGTCTGATGCCGGCTGGAATGCCAAACGTCCAGGATGGCATCTATCGACCAACCCCCAGAGAACCCTCCGTGGAAGAGTTCAATAAGAAATACAGCGGTCGCCACCCTGCCGACTCAATCCAAAAATTCAACGGATTGACAGGTTTCCGTCCCTTCCTGGAAGAATTCGAGGAAGTGGCCCACCTGTACGGTTGGAAAGACCACCACAAGGAGGAATACATCACGGGGTGTTTCACTGGGGCCGCCCGAACGTGGTTGAGTAAACTGAGGTATGAGCTTCAGGACATTCCTTGGCCAGCACCGAGAGTACAGATGGTAGATACGTTCGGGAAGCCGAACGAACTGGCCATCTTGGAGAAAAAGTATACAGAGATGCTCCAGAAGGAAGGTGAGAGTACACAAGCTTTCATCTGGGAGTTTATGATACTCGGCGACCGAGTTTACCCGCAACTTGACGATCAGCTGCGTATAAGCCAGTTGCGCCGCGCTCTACATCCCACCATACAGAACGCCGCGCACCACGCATCGACGACGTCGTTCAAGGACTTCGCGAACGCCGTCCTCAATATGGAGGTGGTCTTGCTGTCCTTGGATAAATGGCCGACGGAACCAAAACCCGCAGCTGATTCACAGTCGGGTAAAGGAGCATCGAAGACCGACCAGGAGCCGGCGGCAGCCGCCAGCCCTAAAGACAAAACACACCGGTCTAGGCACGATAAAAAGCCTAGTCAGACTGCTGCCACCAATTCATACCGACACTCTGCAGCGGACACCCAACCAGAGACCACTCGCACGTTCGACAAGAGTAAGTCGACGTGTTATAACTGCGGCAAATTGGGGCATTTCGTCCGTGAGTGTCGGCAACCAAAGAAGAAGGTTGCAATCAAGCAGTTTGGGGAGCCGGTTACCGACTATGACATCAAAGGAGAGGTGCCGGAAACGGATATCATCACCGAAGACGGCATTGAGTTTGCTCTAATACGAGTGGCGGGACAAATCCGCCGGATTCCTCTTCCAGCAGCAGACCCAGCCGCCGGAGCATCTACTCCTGATAAACCCGACAACGACAGCTCTGACGACTCTGAGGATATACCAGTCAAGGTGCTCGACCGGGCTCCTGCACATAAATGGACCCCAGACGAGCTAATCGTTTGGCAGGATACGCTCGACGTCCTTAAACAATCCGTCAAGGAGATTGGGTGCCGTGAAAATAAAACAATAGCCATCATGGCTCCCGGAACCCAATCGCCGACGAAGGGCCACTCCTGCTGCCGAAGACTAATGACAACGGTGTATGAGCAGCTGGTAAGCAGCTGTTCACCTCAAGAAGTCGGAGACTACGATGCCAGCGACAAGAACCCACGCATCGCCGTCACGATCAACGGAAAGAGTATACGAATGCTCGCGGACACCGGAGCTATGGGCAGCGTTATCACCATTGAACTCGCGCAGGAACACAAGTTCGAAATCGAGCCTGTGTTAATCCCACCCAACATTCAGGGTGTGGGAGGCCAAAGGATCACCGTGGTGGGACGACTCGCCGCGACGGTCCAGCTGGGCCCCCACGCTGTGCGAGGGCACTTACTAGTGATTACCGGCCGGCACGAAGCCATCTTAGGCCGAGATCTAGGCCGGGCTCTGCACTTAGCTGTGTCCATGACAACAAATAAAGTATACGTGGAGGACGACCTCTTCGAGTCCACACTCCGACAAAAATGCATCAAAGCACACATCGGATGGGCTTTGGGAGAAACTTCCGTAGAGGCCCCTGGCAAATCTGCCAGCACCTCTAAGGAAAACCTCGAAACTCCACCCCGTAAGTGACGACGAAAGCAACGGCCACCCACGCTGTCAAGAAACCAAACGCGACGAAAATAAAACAATAATTCACCAGTGTTTATTTCATGACTATGGAAATAAACACCAGCAACCATCAAATATCAACAATAAAAGAGCGGGAGGAATTTGAGATGTTGTGTTGAGAAACAACTGAGGACAGTTGTCAAGAGGTGGGGGAGGGGATAAAAGGAACCCCCCAACGACTAAACAACCCCACAGCATCAACAACCCCTCTAAACACTCTCAAATAACTCCCAAAACTCTACAAAATTCATACAACTTTAATTTTTGAAACACTTTTAAACTTTTCAAAATGGCCGCCAATATTTACATATTGGCAACCATTTTAAACATGCAATAAACTACACCGGAACCACGTGGCCTTCACAAACAACTGTCAACCACGTGGTACACCTGGGAAAAACGCCGAAGGCTAGTCAAGGACGTTCAGAAGAAAAATCAAGAGCCATAAAAGGGTCAGCAAAAGAAAAACACCGTGCTCCCCTTTATTATGGACGGACGTCATTGACCATGATGTTGACAGTAGAGGGATAGGAAAACTTCAAAGAGACAATTGCTCTGGGGGCCAGACCAATGCACTGGGACTTCAAAGAAAAAAACAAACAACGAAAAACTGCTGGCCATAAACAAATAAAAAAAAAGGAAGGAAATCAGTTTTGAAGATTTTGTGAGAGCGGACACCTTCAATTAAAAAATAAAATTGAAGAACCTGTCACCCTCTCAATTAAGATTGAATTTGTGGGACACCAACTCCTGTCCCACTCCCCCTAAAAATAACAACAAACAGCAAGGTACATTAGTAACCTTGCTGACCTATTCTTTTCAAAAAGGCATTAAGGGAAAGAAGGGGAGAAAGTTAATGGGCAACTTCACACCTCGGTGTGAAATAAAATAACGGCCCTTCTCCCTCGAGATTCCTTAGTCCTTTTGTTTATCTAAAAATAATAAACAGGACCGACTCTGATAAGAATTAGATCAACACCTCTCACATCTAATGTCGGTGGGACAACCCCCACCCCCAATAAATAAAGTTGTGAAGAAACCAATTAGAGTAAGGTGTCTTATTCTAAAAGGGGCCGGCCCTTCTAACTTTTAAAATTAAAAAAAGAAAAGTGACCAAACTTGGTCAATTACCACTCGATTTGCTCTCTTCAAAGAAGCACTCGTTTTTGTTCATCTCTTTATGCTCGATCTTCTTCAATCATCAAATCTTCAATCTACTTCTGTGCCAAAGTTCCAAATTTTAATTTCGAACTTCTTCAGTTTTTGTTGTTAATCTAAAGCTTGAGTGCCACCTTCAAGCCTTTGAACTCACGTGCAGTGCATCAGACCTTCAGAACTTTTTGGACCTCTTGAAATAATAACAGAGTGATCGGGGACCGATTTCTGTTATTATTTGGAAGTAATCACCAGCAGCGGGACTTTTGAAAAAGTAAGAACTTTTTAACTCTTAAGAAATATGCCAGGTAGAGGCTCATGGAGAGGAGGCAGAATGATGTCTGCCTCTTCTAGTGAAGATGAGACGGAGAGTGGAACGGCGGGGACCGCTGAACCCCTCTCTCAATCTACCTGCCAGCTACAAAAGGCGGGCGCCGCCAGTGCGCCAACAACAAGAAGAGAGTCGCCAAATACAATAGATAGGCGCCGCACCTCCTCCGAACCGGAGCTGAAGCAAGAGGGAAGCGTGGGGGAGGCGGATCTGTGCCTTCCCCCCTCGAAGACCTCCACTTGGAGCTGCAGAGGGAGGCTGCTCTTCGTCGGGCAGCCAGAGATAAGAAGGAAGGAGAGGACAATCTGGCGTACCTCCGTGCGGTTTGCGCCCGCCTTGTCGAGCTGGGCTTACCGTGTACGGCGCAACTCCCGAAGGAGGAGCTCCTGCGAATCGAGGCCCGACTCCAAGAAGCCGCCCGAGTTACGTCGTCAGCTACGTCATCATCTCCATCCTCAAACTCGCCAGCAACCCTGACAACTGGCCTCTCCACATCTCCTTCTCCACCCATAACGCCACCAGAGCCTTTCCAACACTGCTCACCGGTGCCGTCAATCACTCCGCCGCCTCCTCCTCATACACCATTATCATCACCACCAACCTCCCGATGTGCCACGCCTCCACGCAGCGAGGCCGCCACACCAACTCCGACTCCAAAGTTACCTTCCATAGTGGTGGTCCCCCAACCTGTTCGTGTTCAGGTTCCCACCGGGGCTCGCCCCAAGGAACCCCAACAATCATACAGGGGCCACCACTCTTCTCGAGACTCTCTTCAACGGCCACAGCCACGTCGCTCTTCGCCACGTGGTTCCCATCTTTCGCCCCGATGCCGACCCGACGGAAGAAGTCAGCAGGAACAACGTGGTTCCTCTGGACGCGGCCTTCCGCCGCGTAATAACTTCGACCCAAGGGTCAGGCAAGATCTACAGGATCACCGAGTCCGACTGGACCGCGACCATCGCTATGAGACTCGGGGCCCACCTAATCGGGTCCCGCATCGCTCTCCTCCTCCGCCACCTCCGGGCCGCCCTTCTGGACGACCTACGCCTACACCTTTGATGCCGCCACCTTCCGCCGAGCGTGCCGCGTTCTTGAAAAAACAGAAGGCCATCACAAACCTTCTGCAAGACGTCATGCAACAGGGAGGTGACCCCATGGAAGCACTGGGCCGTGCACCAGGAAGTGCCAAGCCACTGGAGGCGCTGAGCAGGAAGTCAGCATCGAAGCGACTACGTCAGCGGGCCCGCGATATGGCCCGGTCCGCCTTGCGCCACGCCAGGCCTATCGCGGGCGCATCAGTTTCTCTGGAACCTGCGGCTCCAACACCAGCCCGACCAGCCGCACCGCCCACTGTACCCCATGCCGGGGCTACTCTGGGGCGGTTACCGCTGGATAGTCCGTTCCGTGCAGCCACCTCCGGCGAGAGGTTGCTCAACAATCGGTGGGTCATTTGGCAGCGCGAAGTGCGCTCTGCCAACACCCTTTACGTGGGACACTTCTCTTTGGAGGAAGGGTTCCCCCGTCTGGACCTCCCTCCCCGGGAGCGATATGTCGTGGGACTCTCCCGCCTAACAAGTGTCCTCGTCACCATCGTCTTCCCCAGAAGACGGATTGTTGAAACCATCAGTTTCGCCGGAGATGCCATCAATGAAGCCACGGAGGCCCTTTTGGGAGCTTTCGTCAACTCCGTCTTTGGACTGCCAGCTGGACAGACGTTCCGCACCAGTCGTCACTACATTCCGGAACCGGATCCTCGTTACCGAATCGCCATCTTGTGGGATGCCGCTTGGGCTACACTGTACAACAAGCGGTCCTCCCGTAAGATTATCGGGGACCGGGACATCTTCAATATCTTCCACCGGGATCTACCTGACGACCAGGGACAATGGCTGTCTGCCGCATCCAGCTACCGATGAGGCCAGGTCCGGCGGGATTACCCCCCCGTACGGTTCATGGACCCAGGATCCTCCCCACCCTCCGCAGCAGGGATAGCTGCGCGCCACATGTACTCATGTGGTTGCCACCCATCCGGGTGGCAGTATCGAAAAATTTATAAAAAATAAAATACGTTGCAACTGTCCTGTTTCTTTAAAATTTCAATAGCTGCTCGCCACTCAGCGAGCATTAATCTTTGTTTTATGTTTTCAGCCTTTTTCAATTTTTAGGGGCGCTGACACTTCGGTGCCAGTGCCTTTCCATAACCACCTCTGTACACGGTAAGTCCTCAGCCACCCATGTCTCCCCGCTGCGTAACTTGAAAACCTTCCACCCTTGGCTGGAGTACGAGGACGTACTCCAAGCAAAGTTGGAGGGTATGTAACACCCTGTAAATCGTGATCCCGCCAAAACCATAGCCTGGGGGGTAAACAACTCTCAACCGTCCCTCCCTCCTCTCTGACTCACCTTTCTGACTCATGCCCAAGCGGCGGATTGATACATAAAGGACCATGGTCACTTGGACCTGGTTACACCTCGCAGGTGTACACAGGTCCAAGGTATAAAAGGACCATGTTCCTCTTTGTTCCTAAGTTCTTTCCTTTGCCTGTTTTTGAGATACATTCCAAATCATGGGCCTGAGGATTCACAGTTAGTATATTACTATTCACCCTTGTATCTGTACTTCTTACAAGGAATGAATAAAAGTGTTGTAACAAGAAGTAGCGTTGTCTCTATGTCTTTATGTTAATAACTTCTCTTCAGAGGCCGGAGGTTTCATAGGGCAGGAGCTATACGATTCTCAGCAGCTACAACATCTTCTCTAGTCGGAATACCGATGGAGAAGATGTATATCAGCATCAACCGGAAGAGAGAGAGATGGCCGCCACTCTCCTGCATCGATTTCACCCCCATGCAGAAGAGTGACTACAATCTATCTCCATCCAGCTCTCTCTACAGCTCGGATCTTCTCTGTGCAGGTGTCATACTGCTCAGAGAAGAAACGAAAAGTAGAAAATGTCATCTAAAGGTTGGTAATAAAATATTGGTTGATGTCAAAAGCTCACATTTGGTGGAGGTGCGGGGTATAGCTCCATCTGCCTTCTCCGACCTGTAAACAGAAGCCGTCCTTTGTCCTAAGTCTCGTGATTGTGCCTCACGAGGCTTCGTCCGTTCTTTCTATGTTGGAGCCACGTATGGAGACCCTCGATCACGTCAAAGTCGACCACGTGGCGCCGTTTGTAAAACCGCGTATGGAGGCCCTCGATCACGTCAAAGCCAACCGCGCGGCGTCCTTTGTGTTGGAACCACGTATGGAGGCCCTCGATCACGTCAAAGCCAACCGCGTGGCGCCTTTTTATGTTGGGACCATGTATGGAGGCCCTCGATCACGTCAAAGCCAACCGCATGGCACCGCTTTTTGTGGAATCGCAGAAGAGACTTGTGGCTACACACACCACGTGTCGACCGCGCGATTCTGTGTCCTGTCCTTAGAGACACGTGGGAACGAACTTTT
Source organism: Brachycybe producta (assembly GCA_036925085.1). NCBI lineage: Eukaryota > Metazoa > Arthropoda > Diplopoda > Playtdesmida > Andrognathidae > Brachycybe > Brachycybe producta. Next base: position 202,341 of record JAUPFP010000060.1, read on the forward strand.
GTCTGCGGACCGCTTAGCACTCGGAAACGTGGACAACCGTTTGGACACACATGTTTCCGTCCGTGTTTTTGTATTTTATGTTTCCATTACAATCACCCACTGTCACCTTCACTCTTCTTTAATTTTCAAAGTGAAACCCACACCACGTGGGCAACACTTTAAACAAATTCTTCTTACTCTCCGAGAGGAGTTTGCAGTCTCATTATGAGATGAGCAAACAAATCTCATCTACTAAGCTATCCACCTATTAATAGGCTTTTAAAGGACGTGTGTGTCTTTTAAAATGTCCTATTATCTTCACTCTTCATCTTTAATTTTCAAGCAAGATTCTCCCTAACTCTATTTCATTGTTAGGGGGCTTACAAGCTTAGAACACACTTTTCCTAGCCACGTGGGACTTTCTTGTTCCCCCTTTTCTTTGTTCTTTGTTTTTACACTTGTGTTTCCCTTGGGACCCTCTATGTCCCAAGTCATGTTCTTCAGTTTCTTCATCATCATCACCTCAATGCATCATCACATGAACTTTCTCCATTGGACAGCACTGAAGCCTGGCCGCCATCTTGGATCGACAGGACACTCTTCAAAAAGCGCCAACGGAGCGGTTTTTCGCTCCATGTGACTCATTGTTGTACCTTCTCTCATCTTTTTGTGTTCTCTTCTCTTTTCTTCTCTTCCAGAGGGTTGCACTCACGCGCCCCCTGGCGGAGTTCCTCTTGTTAGAGAAAACTTCTCTTTTTCTTTGAATTTTCTCTCTTTTTGTGTCTTTCTCCTGGCCACCATAAAAACGTGCCCCGGAGGAACTTTTCAATCATCAATTTTTGGACATTGCAATAAACTGACCGGAAGTGGCCACCACAGCGCCACCTACGGACTTCTTCATTCTACTCAACATAGTCCCTCACTGGGCACTGACTCTGTCTTTTTCATCCAGAGCCATCCAGCAGTGAGGACTCAAAATTTCTACAGTCTGAACATTTCTTCTGGTTCACCCAGCATTTAGCTTGTTGAACACACTTCAATTTCTACACTGTTTTACTTTTTTAATAAAACTAAATTAAAACTTTTGATGTGCGGGCACCGCACCTAAGTTTTAAACTTTCCAAGTAAAACAGCTTTCTTCTCTTGCTTTCAGGAAAGTTCAGCCATCTTGAACTTCTCCTTTGTTTGTGCATTTAAAAAGTTCAGCCATCTTGAACTTTTTGTTCTTTGTGTGTTCTTTACACACACACTCTTGATTCTTGTTTCCAAGTAAAACTAAAAGTGCGGGCACCGCGCTCTAGCTTTACTCTTCATATTGCTTGCCTCTTCTTCAGGCAACTGCAATACACTTTCATCTCTAATTCACTTTCCACAGTGCAATTTCGATTGGGTGGTGCACCACGCTCGCAATTGCATTGTAGATCTGTAGTTCCTTCATTGAAACTTTTGGGGATTCTTATAACCTCCACGTGGTCACCAAATACCACGTGTAGAGAGAGATCTTACCAAAATTGATACTCAATAAAGAATTTACAAACACACTGTACCAGTTGGGATCGTCACACCCAACTGAAGAACAACGCCAACACCAACACAGCCACTTAAACAACGATACCATCTTTATTAAACGTAGGTAAACTATCGTCACTCAGTGTATAAGGGTGCGATAGTGTCGGTCGCCGACGAAAAGACTGCGATCTACAGCGAGATCAACGGCCAAACCTACATAACACCGACTTACATTGATCACTACGTGTTGCACAGGCCTTAACACAATGGATGCTCACCCACGACTAACTGGGACCGCCCGGAGGGCTCTTCTGCACTCCAGGGGAAGCATATATCCATCAGCATTGTGGAGGGCCTATGCAACATCACAGACATACGATACACAATACGCCACATCATCACGTGTGGCTGTCCCACTCGGACCCACCATAGATCCAGTTATTCAACCTGGGACCTGGTGGGTGCCACAAAGTGGCGGCACCCAAAGTAATGATGTGCATCAACAGTCTACACGGCGCACGGCTCGGTCCACAAACAATAGTACATTCCGACGCCTAATGTCGTCCACATGTTACTCCAGATATCAACAGGAGCGACCTCCGCTACTACCAGATCCACTTCCCACACAGTCGTGCGATGGTTGCAAACTCAACACCATCATGCACCAACTTAACGAATTAAAAATACAGATCACTCACATGACGATTATTCATAATGGCACCCAACCGCCGCCTGCGCCACCACTACCGACTACATGTACTACAACACCACAATATCGTAGCTAATCAGACAACTCTCCGCCGTATGCTGTCGGGCACCGAGAGCCGTACGAGCCCTGCTACGATTCATACTGCAGATGACATGTACCAGGTCCATATACGATACCTGAAGAGCGCGCGTACTATGTACCGCGCTATACAAACTATGAGCGTACAGAACATCAGTACGCGCACCCGACCTACGATTTCACAAGGGAGGCCTCTGATACGGACCACCGTAGTGTGGTCATGGTACCGGACATGCCTCCTGAGACAACTAATTATGACAGAGCACCGACCGGCATGCCAATAATGATGGTCAACTACATCCCGGAGTTAACTTGGGGGATGGATGACCTAACTACCTGGCATGGTACCCTTGAGGTCATTAACCTCGCCACCGCCGCCTTGGGTCGCACCGCCAATGAGGTGGTCGCCATCTTGGCTCCAGGTGGTGGGACTTCACTCCAAGGGCGCCCTTGTTGCCGCCGGATGCTGAAAGACCTATATAGACAACTGAAGAATACTTGCATGCCTCAAGAGATCGGAGATCATAGTGTCAGTGATGACAGTCCGAAAATCACTGTCACTATCAATGGCAAAGAGGTCCGCATGCTCGTAGACACCGGAGCTCATGGCAGCGTAATATCCAAGGCACTTGCAAAGCGGCTCCAACTCAACATCAAGCCTATGGCTCATCCGCCAAGGATTGAGGGAGTTGGAGGAAACACCATCGCCGTGGCAGGGCAAGTCTCCGCTACTGTGGAAATTGCCAAACAATCTGCCACGGGCCGCCTGCTGGTTATCACTGGCCCACCCGACGCCATCTTAGGCCGAGACCTGGGTAGGGCACTGAAGCTCCTTGTGTCTATGCAGACCAATAAAGTCTACTTAGAAGACGACCTTTTTGAATCAGCACTCCGAAGGCAGAGTATTCAGGTGCACGTCAAGAGTGCTCTGGAAGAAATCACGCCAGCCACTCTTGGGGAGTCGGACACCGCTCCCATTGAAGTCAAGCTTATGCAGCAACCGGACGAATACCTAGTAGTCAAAGGGCTAACGCAGCTCACTGGCCATGGGACAACACTAGTGGAGGTAGAGGCCTCTGGGATCCTCACAGATCAGGATCTTTTCGTGGTCTCTCCTGACGAGAAGCTACGTGCCTCGAGGGGGGTCTGGGTGGCCCCCGGCATTATGCAAGGCCGTAACAGCAACAGCTTCCTAGTCGAGGTCCTGAACACCACTATGGGGCCATTGACCCTGGCCTCCGGCGAAGTGATAGCCCATGTACAAAAAGACTACTGCTTCGAAACGGTTGAAGTAAAGACCACTTCAAACGCTGACCCGATCATGACAAAAGAGCCAGGCGCTAAATTCGATGAAGCAATGCAACTCGGGCCTCGATTGCGTAATGGCCAGAGGCGCATTCTAATGGATTTTTTGAGATCCTATCGAGATGTCTTCGCGCTAGAAACGTCGGAACTTGGATGTACCAACCTCACGGAACATCGAATCGATACTGGCTATCATGCACCCGTGCGGGAACCCCTCCGAAGGAGTGGCCCCGAGCAGCGGGAGATCATCCGGAAGACAGTGGAGGAAATGTTCAAATCCGGAGTAGCCAGCGAATCCAAGTCTCCTTATGCTTCAGCAGTAGTCCTGGTGAAGAAGAAGGATGGACAGTGGCGTTTCTGCGTTGACTATAGACGCCTGAACGATATCACCAAACCAGACAATTACCCACTACCCCGAATCGATGATGCTTTAGACTCGCTTCGTGGGTCGAGAATCTTCGCGACCCTCGACATGATCTCCGGCTATTGGCAATTTGAGGTCGCCAAAGAGGATAGGGAGAAGACCGCGTTCATCACACCCGGTGGGCTGTTCGAATTCAATCGGATGCCCTTCGGTCTGCGTAACGCTCCTGCAACTATGCAGCGCGCCCTGGATATCCTTTTGGCTGGCCACAAATGGGAGACTTGTCTAGTCTACCTAGACGACATCATCGTATTCGGCGCGACTTTTGAACAGTTTTTGGAAAGGTTGGACTGCGTCCTAGGACTCCTAAGAGAGGCGGGGTTGAAGCTTCACCCCGAAAAGAGCTTCTTCGGCTACGACGAAGTCCTCTACCTGGGACACATCATCTCCAAAGAAGGAGTGCGTCCAGACCCGAGGAAAGTGGTTGCCATCTCCGACTTAGCGGCGAATACTAATGTCAAGGAGGTGAAGCGATTTCTGGGCATGGCCGGTTTCTACCGGCGATTTATTGTTAACTTTGCCCACATCGCTAAACCACTCACGGATATGACCAAAAAGGGGCTGCCCTTTTTATGGACGATCGACAGAGAGGCCGCATTTACTCTGTTAAAGACTAAACTTGTCACCGCGCCAATATTGGCCATTTACGACCCAGATGCCGAAATCAAAATGCACACCGACGCCTCTGCTTACGGCATCGGAGCTATCCTCTACCAACAATCACCCTCTAAGGAACTGCAGATCCTGGGTGGTGTCTCTCGAGTGCTCCGAGACGCCGAATTAAACTATTCAACAACAGATAAAGAGTGCCTCGCAGTGGTGAATGGCATCGTCAAGTTTAGACCTTATCTCTTTAACAAAGCCTTTGTCATCGTCACCGACCATCATGCACTGTGCTACTTAAAAACCGCACAGCGACTCCAAGGACGCCTGGGCCGCTGGCAGCTACTGCTCCAGGAATACGACTACACCGTAGTCTACAAAGCCGGCATCACTCACGTGGATGCAGATTGCATTTCACGGAGTCCGGTGGACGTTCCTGAGGACTGGAAGCTGCAGGCTACCCCAGATGACCTCGACGACAGCGTGGTTTACGCAGTCACTTTGCGTTGGGATTGGTCGGTTGAACAAACAAGGGACCCGAACGTGACACGGATTAAGACCGAACTTCGCAACAATCCAAGTACCGAGCTTCACCATACCTATGTCATCATAGACGAGGTTTTGTGTGCCCTTGTCTACCAGGGCAGCATAACACCCAAGCTCGTGACGGTGGTACCCAAACATCTGGTACCCGAAGTTCTGAGACTTTTACACGATAGTCCTGAAGCCGGACATTTCGGCCAGGACAAGACATTGGAAAAGGTGTGCCAACGGTTCTTTTGGCCAACCTGGAAGCAGGATACCATCGAGTATGTGCGCACGTGCGAGATATGCCAAAAGTGCAAGACACCACAGTCCAAGCTGCCCGGGTTCCTCCATGAAATGGAAGTTGGAGACCCAGGTGAATGCTGGGGAATCGATTACATCGGTCCCCTGCCAAAATCACTGGGTGGTGTCAAGCACATCATCCTGGCAGTGGATTACGCCACCAGATTCTGTTTCGCACGAGCTGTGCACGGCCAGTCGGCCAAAACAACTAAGAATTTCCTCCAAGATACGATCGTGTATCTTATCGGGATGCCCAGGAGGATAATCACCGACCGGGGGACACCTTTTACAGCTAAAGACACACAAGCGCTGTGTGACGAGCTGGGAATAAAGCACGCCACCACGACAGCGTACTTTCCGCAAGGAGACGGTCTTGCGGAAAGGACCAACAAAACTATAATGCAGACCTTCAAGAGACTCCTGACGCCTGAAAAAGGACAGCGGGATTGGTATTTCCATCTCCAAGCCGCCACCTTCGCTTACAACACCGCGACCCATACGTCGACGAAGTTCTCGCCATACCGCTTAATGTTTGGAAGAGAGGCCCGACTACGAATCGACAATCGGGCACCTCTCCTACCAAAGGTTATGGATTCAAACCCTGCAGCACCTTCTGTGGTTGCCACGGAAGAGGTCGAAATTGCAAGGGCCAACCTGCACGAGGCCCATTTGCGACAGAAGAAGTACTATGACGCAAGACGAAAAACTCCACACACGTATAAAATCGGAGACCCAGTACTCGTTCGAGATCAACGCATCGTGCCTGATGAGACCAAGAAACTACGTTACTCGTACAGGAATGGTTACACGGTAACCAAAATCATCAGCGACACGGTGCTCGAGCTGGAGCACGAAGATACGTTTGGAAGATTGATTCGAGACACGGTGAACATTGTACATATCAAGCCAAAACAACTGAGGACAGTTGTTCAAGGGTTGGAGGGGGAAGATAAATCCAGCTCCCCACAACAAGAGGAACCTACCTCCTCACCACAATAAACCAATAACCCTATCAACAACCCATACAACCTAAATTTTTTCTTTTGGTTGTTTATATCATCACATTGGTCACTTGCTGACACACACCAATATAAACAAACAACAACGTGTGTGACCACAAACATTCACACACCCCTGCTCACATTTCACCACTCGAATCTGATTCCAATGGGGAAACTTTCGTACACTGCGTTTGGGGACCAGGTCGTCTGACAACAATAACAAACAATAGTGGAAGAACGGCGTTTAATACTCAGAAACTGACACCCCGCGAGCCTCCAATAACAAACAAATTGGGTGGCTTATTGGAGTTCCAGCCAGCTTCGTGGAATTATACGATTTCCATGGGACCCTGGAATTTCACACCTCGATGGGGAAGTCAGGAAACACACAAGTATATAGCCAACGCCAGGCTGGTCACCAGCACTTCGGAAACAATTCTGGAAGAACAAGGATGTCACAGTGCAACGAAACAACGGGAAGCCAGGACGATGCCATCCCTGACCCATCTACTAGGATGGACTCGGATAACACGACAACGCAGCAACTCGGCATCGAGGAAGTCGGGGACGACACAGCGCGCGCCGTCGACCTAACGACGTCAACTGCCTCGTCTCGCCATATCGCCGCAGCCTCAGCAACCCCCGTACTAACTTTGCCGCAAGTGACACAGCCTTTTCGCATACCAACAGTCACTACCAGGAGACTACCGGTATATCGACCGCTTCGTCAGGAAGCACGATGTGAAAGACTGCTAAATAATTGCTGGGCACTCTGGCAACGACAGGTGCGGCCCGCGAACACCTATTACATCGGTCACTATGACCTGATGGAGGGATTTCCGCGCCTCCACATACCGGAGGAAGGGCGCTACGTTGTAGGAATGTCATACTACCTGCAACTCTCTATGGCCGTCTTAACCCCGTCCACCCGGTACATCGAAATATACCAGTTTGCCGAGCAGCCCATCACTCCAGCATTGGGCGCCCTTCAGCAGGCTTTCTTTAACAGTCTCCTGGGAGTCCCACTTAACGGAGCATACAGCATTGCCCGAATGATCGTTTGGAGGACCCGCGCCACTTACCAGGCCGCCATCCTGTGGGACGCCGTTTACGGTGTCCTCACCGGGCAACCACCGGCCCGACTGATCGCCGCCGACGCCACCGTCCACCGAAGTTTCATGGAAAGTCTCCGGGGCTTCGACAACGGATGGATCGTCGCCGCCTGGGAATTCTATCATCCCTGGCTGCGGAGCCACCTCCTCCACTCACCGTCAGACCCCCTACAAGCACTTCACGGATATGTTTCTGCATGTACATGTGCATGCAATCAACCGACGTGGGTATAGATTAGAAAACCGTGTGGTCACCGCCCATTGGGGTGGTGAGCTCGAAAAATAAAAAAAAAAAGAAAAGAACTCTGTTATAACTGCTTTATGTATAAATAAGTATTTCTTGTAAATTTTCCAGGAACTCGCCACCCAGCGAGTATTAATTGTGTTTGCCTTTTTATTTTCAGAATTTGCACTTTCAAAGGGCGCTGACACTTCGGTGCCAGTGCCTTTCCATAACCACCTCTGTACACGGTAAGTCCTCAGCCACCCATGTCTCCCCGCTGCGTAATTTGAAAACCTTCCACCCTTGGCTGGAGTACGAGGACGTACTCCAAGCAAAGTTGGAGGGTATGTAACACCCTGTAAATCGTGATCCCGCCAAAACCATAGCCTGGGGGGTAAACAACTCTCAACCGTTCCTCCCTCCTCTCTGACTCACCTTTCTGACTCATGCCCAAGCGGCGGATTGATACATAAAGGACCATGGTCACTTGGACCTGGTTACACCTCGCAGGTGTACACAGGTCCAAGGTATAAAAGGACCATGTTCCTCTTTGTTCCTCAGTTCTTTCCTTTGCCTGTTTTTGAGATACATTCCAAATCATGGGCCTGAGGATTCACAGTTAGTATTTTACTATTCACCCTTGTATCTGTACTTCTTACAAGGAATGAATAAAAGTGTTGTAACAAGAAGTAGCGTTGTCTTTATGTCTATGTAAATAACTTCTCTTCAGAGGCCGGAGGTTTCATAGGGCAGGAGCTATACGATTCTCAGCAGCTACAACATCTTCTCTGGTCGGAATACCGATGGAGAAGATGTATATCAGCATCAACCGGAAGAGAGAGAGATGGCCGCCACTCTCCTGCATCGATTTCACCCCCATGCAGAAGAGTGACTACAATCTATCTCCATCCAGCTCTCTCTACAGCTCGGATCTTCTCTGTGCAGGTGTCATACTGCTCAGAGAAGAAACGAAAAGTAGAAAATGTCATCTAAAGGTTGGTAATAAAATATTGGTTGATGTCAAAAGCTCACACAGGGAATGCATCGAATCCATTATTTCCATTCCCGCTCTTCTGGTTCACCTGCAATGAATTTTCGAAATTACAAATCCATGAGCAAGCATAGACACTTGAATGACGAACACTTCGAACTGGTGTAACTTTTGAAGCGTGCAGTGCACACTGGAATCAAAGACATCCCTGCATTCCAGTCTTGTCTGTGAATGCATCGAATCTAATATTTCCGTTCCCGCTCTTCTAGTTCACTTGCAATGAATTTTCGAAATTACAAATCCATGAGCAAGTATAGACACTTCAATGACGCCCACTTCGAACTGGTATAACTTTTGAAGCGTGCAGTGCACACTGGAATCAAAGACATAAATGAATTCCAGGCATTTCTGGAAATCCATCGAATCTAATATTTGTATTTCCGCTCTTAAGGTTCACTTGCAATGAATTTTCAAAATTACAAATCCATGTGCAAGCATAGACACTTCAATGACCCCCACTTCGAACTGGTGTAACTTTTGAAGCGTGCAGTGCACATTGGAATCGAAGACATCCCTGCATTGCAGGCATTTCAGGGAATGCATCGAATCCATTATTTCCATTCCCGCTCTTCTGGTTCACCTGCAATGAATTTTCGAAATTACAAATCCATGAGCAAGCATAGACACTTCAATGACGCCCACTTCGAACTGGTGTAACTTTTGAAGCGTGCAGTGCACACTGGATTCGAAGACATCCCTGCATTCCAGGCTTGTCTGTGAATGCATCGAATCTAATATTTCCGTTCCCGCTCTTCTAGTTCACTTGCAATGAATTTTCGAAATTACAAATCCATGAGCAAGTATAGACACTTCAATGACGCCCACTTCGAACTGGTATAACTTTTGAAGCGTGCAGTGCACACTGGAATCGAAGACATAAATGAATTCCAGGCATTTCTGGAAATCCATCGAATCTAATATTTGTATTTCCGCTCTTAAGGTTCACTTGCAATGAATTTTCAAAATTACAAATCCATGTGCAAGCATAGACACTTCAATGACCCCCACTTCGAACTGGTGTAACTTTTGAAGCGTGCAGTGCACACTGGAATCGAAGACATAAATGAATTCCAGGCATTTCTGGAAATCCATCGAATCTAATATTTGTATTTCCGCTCTTAAGGTTCACTTGCAATGAATTTTCAAAATTACATATCCATGTGCAAGCATAGACACTTCAATGACCCCCACTTCGAACTGGTGTAACTTTTGAAGCGTGCAGTGCACACTGAAATCGAAGACATCCCTGCATTCCAGTCTTTTCCGTTAATGCATCGAATCCAATATTTCCGTTCCTGCTCTTCTGGTTCACTTGCAATGAATTATCGAAATTACAAATCCATGAGCAAGAATAGACACTTGAATGACGCCCACTTCGAACTGGTATAACTTTTGAAGCGTGCAGTGCACACTGGAATAGAAGACATCCCTGCATTCTACGTTTTTGTGGGAATGCATCAAATCCAATATTTTCGTTCACGCTCTTCTGGTTCACTTGCAATGAATTTTCGAAATTACAAATCCATGAGCAAGCATAGACACTTCAAGGACGCCCACTTCGAACTGGTATAACTTTTGAAGCGTGCAGTGCACACTGGAATCGAAGACATCCCTGCATTCCAGGCTTTTTTGGGAATGCACCGAATTCAATATTTCCGTTCCCGCTCTTCTGGTTCACCTGCAATGAATTTTCGAATTTACAAATCCATGAGCAAGCATAGACACTTCAATGACGCCCACTTCGAACTGGTGTAACTTTTGAAGCATGCAGTGCACACTGGAATCGAAGACATCCCTGCATTCCAGTCTTTTCCGTTAATGCATCGAATCCAATATTTCCGTTCCCGCTCTTCTGGTTCACTTGCAATGAGTTTCCGAAATTACAAATCCATGAGCAAGCATAGACACTTCAATGACGCCCACTTCGAACTGTTATAACTTTTGAAGCGTGCAGTGCACACTGGAATCGAAGACATAAATGAATTCCAGGCATTTCTGGAAATCCATCGAATCTAATATTTGTATTTCCACTCTTAAGGTTCACTTGCAATGAATTTTCAAAATTACAAATCCATGTGCAAGCATAGACACTTCAATGACCCCCACTTCGAACTGGTGTAACTTTTGAAGCGTGCAGTGCACACTGAAATCGAAGACATCCCTGCATTCCAGTCTTTTCCGTTAATGCATCGAATCCAATATTTCCGTTCCCGCTCTTAAGGTTCACTTGCAATGAATTTTCAAAATTACAAATCCATGTGCAAGCATAGACACTTCAATGACCCCCACTTCGAACTGGTGTAACTTTTGAAGCGTGCAGTGCACATTGGAATCGAAGACATCCCTGCATTGCAGGCATTTCAGGGAATGCATCGAATCCATTATTTCCATTCCCGCTCTTCTGGTTCACTTGCAATGAGTTTCCGAAATTACAAATCCATGAGCAAGCATAGACACTTCAATGACGCCCACTTCGAACTGTTATAACTTTTGAAGCGTGCAGTGCACACTGGAATCGAAGACATAAATGAATTCCAGGCATTTCTGGAAATCCATCGAATCTAATATTTGTATTTCCACTCTTAAGGTTCACTTGCAATGAATTTTCAAAATTACAAATCCATGTGCAAGCATAGACACTTCGATGACGCCCACTTCGAACTGGTGTAACTTTTGAAGCGTGCAGTGCACACTGGAATCGAAGACATCCCTGCATTCCAGGCTTTTTTGGGAATGCACCGAATCCAATATTTCCGTTCCCGCTCTTCTGGTTCACCTGCAATGAATTTTCGAATTTACAAATCCATGAGCAAGCATAGAGACTTTAATGACGCCCACTTCGAACTGGTGTAACTTTTGAAGCATGCAGTGCACACTGGAATCGAAGACATCTCTGCATTCCAGTCTTTTCCGTTAATGCATCGAATCCAATATTTCCGTTCCCGCTCTTCTGGTTCACTTGCAATGAATTATCGAAATTACAAATCCATGAGCAAGAATAGACACTTGAATGACGAACACTTCGATCTGGTGTAACTTTTGAAGCGTGCAGTGCACACTGGAATCAAAGACATCCCTGCATTCCATGTTTTATTGGGAATGCATCGAATCCAATATTTCTGTTTCCAATCTTCTGGTTCACTTGCAATGAATTTTCGAAATTACAAATCCATGAGCAAGTATAGACACTTCAATGACGCCCACTTCGAACTGGTATAACTTTTGAAGCGTGCAGTGCACACTGGAATCAAAGACATAAATGAATTCCAGGCATTTCTGGAAATCCATCGAATCTAATATTTGTATTTCCGCTCTTAAGGTTCACTTGCAATGAATTTTCAAAATTACAAATCCATGTGCAAGCATAGACACTTCAATGACCCCCACTTCGAACTGGTGTAACTTTTGAAGCGTGCAGTGCACATTGGAATCGAAGACATCCCTGCATTGCAGGCATTTCAGGGAATGCATCGAATCCATTATTTCCATTCCCGCTCTTCTGGTTCACCTGCAATGAATTTTCGAAATTACAAATCCATGAGCAAGCATAGACACTTGAATGACGAACACTTCGAACTTTTGTAACTTTTGATGCGTGCAGTGCACACTGGAATCAAAGACATCCCTGCATTCCAGGTTTTATTGGGAATGCATCGAATCCAATATTTCCGTTTCCAATCTTCTGGTTCACTTGCAATGAATTTTTGAAATTACAAATCGATGAGCAAGCATTGAGACTTCAATGACACCCACTTCGAACTGGTGTAACTTTTGAAGCGTGCAGTGCACACTGGAATCGAAGACATCCCTGCATTCCAGGCTTGTCTGTGAATGCATTGAATCCAATATTTCTGTTCCCGCTCTTCTGGTTCACTTGCAATGAATTTTCGAAATTACAAATCAATGGTCAAGTATAGACACTTCAATGACGCCCACTTCGAACTGGTGTAACTTTTGAAGCGTGCAGTGCACACTGGAATCGAAGACATCCCTGCATTCCAGGCTTTTCTGGAAATGCATCGAATAAAATATTTCCGTTCCCGCTCTTCTGGTTCACTTGGAATCAATTTTCGAAATTACAAATCCATGAGCAAGCATAGACACTTCAATGACGCCCACTTCGAACTGGTGTAACTTTTGAAGCGTGCAGTGCACACTGGAATCGAAGACATCCCTGCATTCCAGGCTTTTCTGGAAATGCATCGAATCCAATATTTCCGTTCCCGCTCTTCTGGTTCACTTGCAATGAATTTTCGAAATTACAAATCCATGAGCAAGCATAGACACTTCAATGACGCCCACTTCGAACTAGTGTAACTTTTGAAGCGTGCAGTGCACACAGGAATCGAAGACATCCCTGCATTCCAGGCATTTCAGGGAATGCATCGAATCCATTATTTCCATTCACGCTCTTCTGGTTCACCTGCAATGAATTTTCGAATTTACAAATCCATGAGCAAACATAGACACTTCAATGACGCCCACTTCGAACTGGTATAACTTTTGAAGCGTTCCATTGCACACTGGAATCGAAGACATCTCTGCATTCCAGGCTTGTCTGTGAATGCATTGAATCCAATATTTCTGTTCCCGCTCTTCTGGTTCACTTGCAATGAATTTTAGAAATTACAAATCCATGAGCAAGCATAGACACTTCAATGACGCCCACTTCGAACTAGTGTAACTTTTGAAGCGTACAGTGCACACTGGAATCAAAGACATCCCTGCATTCCACGTTTTTGTGGGAATGAATCCAATCCAATATTTCCGTCCCCGCTTTTCTGGTTCACTTACAATGAATTTTCGAATTTACAAATCCATGAGCAAGCATAGACACTTCAATGACGCCCACTTCGAACTGGTGTAACTTTTGAAGCATGCAGTGCACACTGGAATCGAAGACATCCCTGCATTCCAGGCTTTTCTGGGAATGCATCGAATCTAATATTTCCGTTCCCGCTCTTCTAGTTCACTTGTAATGAATTTTCGAATTTACAAATCCATGAGCAAGCATAGACACTTCAATGACGCCCACTTCGAACTGGTGTAACTTTTGAAGCATGCAGTGCACACTGGAATCGAAGACATCCCTGCATTCCAGGCTTTTTTGGGAATGCATCGAATAGAAATATTTTCGTTCCCGCTCTTCTGGTTCACTTGCAATGAATTTTAGAAATTACAAATCCATGAGCAAGCATAGACACTTCAATGACGCCCACTTCGAACTAGTGTAACTTTTGAAGCGTGCAGTGCACACAGGAATCGAAGACATCCCTGCATTCCAGGCATTTCAGGGAATGCATCGAATCCTTTATTTCCATTCCCGCTCTTCTGGTTCACCTGCAATGAATTTTCGAATTTACAAATCCATGAGCAAGAATAGACACTTCAATGACGCCCACTTCAAACTGGTATAACTTTTGAAGCGTGCAGTGCACACTGGAATCGAAGACATCCCTGCATTCCACGTTTTTGTGGGAATGCATCGAATAAAAATATTTTCGTTCCCACTCTTCTGGTTCACTTGCAATGAATTTTCGAAAATACAAATATATGAGCAAGCATAGACACTTCAATTTAGCCCACTTCAAACTTTTAAAACTTTTCAAGCATGCAGTGCACACTGGAATCGAAGACATCCCTGCATTCCACGTTTTTGTGGGAATGAATCCAATCCAATATTTCCGTCCCCGCTTTTCTGGTTCACTTGCAATGAATTTTAGAAATTACAAATCCATGAGCAAGCATAGACACTTCAATGACGCCCACTTCGAACTAGTGTAACTTTTGAAGCGTGCAGTGCACACTGGAATCGAAGACATAACTGAATTCCAGGCTTTTCTGGGAATCCATCGAATCCAATATTTGTATTTCCGCTCTCAAGGTTCACTTGCAATGAATTTTCAAAATTGCAATTCCATGAGCAAGCATAGACACTTCGATGACGCCCACTTCGAACTGGTGTAACTTTTGAAGCGTGCAGTGCACACTTTAATCGAAGACATCCCTGCATTCCAGGTTTTTCTGAAAATGCATCGAATAAAATATTTCCGTTCCCGCTCTTCTAGTTCACTTGTAATGAATTTTCGAAATTACAAATACAAGAGCAAGAATAGACACTTCAATGACGCCCACTTCGAACTGGTATAACTTTTGAAGCGTGCAGTGCACACTTTAATCGAAGACATCCCTGCATTCCAGGTTTTTCTGAAAATGCATCGAATAAAATATTTCCGTTCCCGCTCTTCTGGTTCACTTGCAATGAATTTTCGAAATTACAAATCCATGAGCAAGCATAGACACTTCAATGACGCCCACTTCGAACTGGTGTAACTTTTGAAGCATGCAGTGCACACTGGAATCGAAGACATCCCTGCATTCCAGGCTTTTTTGGGAATGCACCGAATCCAATATTTCCGTTCAAGCTCTTCTGGTTTACTTGCTATGAAATATCGAAATTACAAATCCATGAGCAAGCATAGACACTTCAATGACGCCCACTTCGAACTGGTATAACTTTTGAAGCGTGCAGTGCACACTGGAATAGAAGACATCCCTGCATTCCACGTTTTTGTGGGAATGCATCAAATCCAATATTTTTGTTCACGCTCTTCTGGTTCACTTGCAATGAATTTTCGAAATTACAAATCCATGAGCAAGCATAGACACTTCAATGACGCCCACTTCGAACTAGTGTAACTTTTGAAGCGTGCAGTGCACACAGGAATCGAAGACATCCCTGCATTCCAGGCATTTCAGGGAATGCATCGAATCCATTATTTCCATTCACGCTCTTCTGGTTCACCTGCAATGAATTTTCGAATTTACAAATCAATGAGCAAGCATAGACACTTCAATGACGCCCACTTCGAACTAGTGTAACTTTTGAAGCGTACAGTGCACACTGGAATCAAAGACATCCCTGCATTCCACGTTTTTGTGGGAATGAATCCAATCCAATATTTCCGTCCCCGCTTTTCTGGTTCACTTACAATGAATTTTCGAATTTACAAATCCATGAGCAAGCATAGACACTTCAATGACGCCCACTTCGAACTGGTGTAACTTTTGAAGCATGCAGTGCACACTGGAATCGAAGACATCCCTGCATTCCAGGCTTTTCTGGGAATGCATCGAATCTAATATTTCCGTTCCCGCTCTTCTAGTTCACTTGTAATGAATTTTCGAATTTACAAATCCATGAGCAAGCATAGACACTTCAATGACGCCCACTTCGAACTGGTGTAACTTTTGAAGCATGCAGTGCACACTGGAATCGAAGACATCCCTGCATTCCAGGCTTTTTTGGGAATGCATCGAATAGAAATATTTTCGTTCCCGCTCTTCTGGTTCACTTGCAATGAATTTTAGAAATTACAAATCCATGAGCAAGCATAGACACTTCAATGACGCCCACTTCGAACTAGTGTAACTTTTGAAGCGTGCAGTGCACACAGGAATCGAAGACATCCCTGCATTCCAGGCATTTCAGGGAATGCATCGAATCCTTTATTTCCATTCCCGCTCTTCTGGTTCACCTGCAATGAATTTTCGAATTTACAAATCCATGAGCAAGAATAGACACTTCAATGACGCCCACTTCAAACTGGTATAACTTTTGAAGCGTGCAGTGCACACTGGAATCGAAGACATCCCTGCATTCCACGTTTTTGTGGGAATGCATCGAATAAAAATATTTTCGTTCCCACTCTTCTGGTTCACTTGCAATGAATTTTCGAAAATACAAATATATGAGCAAGCATAGACACTTCAATTTAGCCCACTTCAAACTTTTAAAACTTTTCAAGCATGCAGTGCACACTGGAATCGAAGACATCCCTGCATTCCAGGCATTTCAGGGAATGCATCGAATCCATTATTTCCATTCACGCTCTTCTGGTTCACCTGCAATGAATTTTCGAATTTACAAATCAATGAGCAAGCATAGACACTTCAATGACGCCCACTTCGAACTGGTGTAACTTTTGAAGCGTGCAGTGCACACTTTAATCGAAGACATCCCTGCATTCCAGGCTTTTCTGGGAATGCATCGAATCTAATATTTCCGTTCCCGCTCTTCTGGTTCACTTGCTATGAATTTTCGAAACTACAAATCTATGAGCAAGCATAGACACTTCAATGATGCTCACTTCGATCTGGTGTAACTTTTGAAGCGTGCAGTGCACACTGGAATCGAAGACATCCCTGCATTCCACGTTTTTGTGGGAATGCATCGAATAGAAATATTTTCGTTCCCGCTCTTCTGGTTCACTTGCAATGAATTTTAGAAATTACAAATCCATGAGCAAGCATAGACACTTCAATGACGCCCACTTCGAACTAGTGTAACTTTTGAAGCGTGCAGTGCACACAGGAATCGAAGACATCCCTGCATTCCAGGCATTTCAGGGAATGCATCGAATCCTTTATTTCCATTCCCGCTCTTCTGGTTCACCTGCAATGAATTTTCGAATTTACAAATCCATGAGCAAGAATAGACACTTCAATGACGCCCACTTCGAACTGGTATAACTTTTGAAGCGTGCAGTGCACACTGGAATCGAAGACATCCCTGCATTCCACGTTTTTGTGGGAATGCATCGAATAAAAATATTTTCGTTCCCACTCTTCTGGTTCACTTGCAATGAATTTTCGAAAATACAAATATATGAGCAAGCATAGACACTTCAATTTAGCCCACTTCAAACTTTTAAAACTTTTCAAGCATGCAGTGCACACTGGAATCGAAGACATCCCTGCATTCCACGTTTTTGTGGGAATGAATCCAATCCAATATTTCCGTTCCCGCTCTTCTGGTTCACCTGCAATGAATTTTCGAATTGACAAATCCATGAGCAAGCATAGACACTTCAATGACGCCCACTTCGAACTGGTGTAACTTTTGAAGCATGCAGTGCACACTGGAATCGAATACATCCCTGCATTCCAGGCTTTTTTGGGAATGCATCGAATCCAATATTTCCGTTCCCGCTCTTCTGGTTCACCTGCAATGAATTTTCGAATTTACAAATCCATGAGCAAGCATAGACACTTCAATGACGCCCACTTCGAACTGGTGTAACTTTTGAAGCATGCAGTGCACACTGGAATCGAAGACAGCCCTGCATTCCAGTCTTTTCCGTTAATGCATCGAATCCAATATTTCCGTTCCCGCTCTTCTGGTTCACTTGTAATGAATTATCGAAATTACAAATCCATGAGCAAGAATATACACTTCAATGACGCCCACTTCGAACTGGTATAACTTTTAAAGCATGCAGTGCACACTGGAATCGAAGACAGCCCTGAATTCCAGGCTTTTCTTGGAATCCATCGAATCCAATATTTGTATTTCCGCTCTTAAGGTTCACTTGCAATGAATTTTCAAAATTACAAATCCATGAGCAAGAATAGACACTTCAATGACGCCCACTTCGAACTGGTATAACTTTTGAAGCATTCCGTTGCACACTGGAATCGAAGACATCTCTGCATTCCAGGCTTGTCTGTGAATGCATTGAATCCAATATTTCTGTTCCCGCTCTTCTGGCTCACTTGCAATGAATTTTCGAAATTACAAATCCATGAGCAAGCATAGACACTTCAATGACGCCCACTTCGAACTAGTGTAACTTTTGAAGCGTGCAGTGCACACAGGAATCGAAGACATCCCTGCATTCCAGGCATTTCAGGGAATGCATCGAATCCATTATTTCCATTCACGCTCTTCTGGTTCACCTGCAATGAATTTTCGAATTTACAAATCAATGAGCAAGCATAGACACTTCAATGACGCCCACTTCGAACTGGTGTAACTTTTGAAGCGTGCAGTGCACACTTTAATCGAAGACATCCCTGCATTCCAGGTTTTTCTGAAAATGCATCGAATAAAATATTTCCGTTCCCGCTCTTCTGGTTCACTTGCAATGAATTTTCGAAATTACAAATCCATGAGCAAGCATAGACACTTCAATGACGCCCACTTCGAACTGGTGTAACTTTTGAAGCATGCAGTGCACACTGGAATCGAAGACATCCCTGCATTCCAGGCTTTTCTGGGAATGCATCGAATCTAATATTTCCGTTCCCGCTCTTCTAGTTCACTTGTAATGAATTTTCGAAATTACAAATACAAGAGCAAGAATAGACACTTCAATGACGCCCACTTCGAACTGGTATAACTTTTGAAGCGTGCAGTGCACACTGGAATCGAAGACATCCCTGCATTCCAGGCTTTTTTGGGAATGCACCGAATCCAATATTTCCGTTCCCGCTTTTCTGGTTCACTTGCTATGAATTTTCGAAACTACAAATCTATGAGCAAGCATAGACACTTCAATGATGCTCACTTCGATCTGGTGTAACTTTTGAAGCGTGCAGTGCACACTGGAATCGAAGACATCCCTACATTCCACGTTTTTGTGGGAATGCATCGAATAGAAATATTTTCGTTCCCGCTCTTCTGGTTCACTTGCAATGAATTTTAGAAATTACAAATCCATGAGCAAGCATAGACACTTCAATGACGCCCACTTCGAACTAGTGTAACTTTTGAAGCGTGCAGTGCACACAGGAATCGAAGACATCCCTGCATTCCAGGCATTTCAGGGAATGCATCGAATCCTTTATTTCCAATCCCGCTCTTCTGGTTCACCTGCAATGAATTTTCGAATTTACAAATCCATGAGCAAGAATAGACACTTCAATGACGCCCACTTCGAACTGGTATAACTTTTGAAGCGTGCAGTGCACACTGGAATCGAAGACATCCCTGCATTCCACGTTTTTGTGGGAATGCATCGAATAAAATTATTTTCGTTCCCACTCTTCTGGTTCACTTGCAATGAATTTTCGAAAATACAAATATACGAGCAAGCATAGACACTTCAATTTAGCCCACTTCAAACTTTTAAAACTTTTCAAGCATGCAGTGCACACTGGAATCGAAGACATCCCTGCATTCCACGTTTTTGTGGGAATGAATCCAATCCAATATTTCCGTTCCCGCTCTTCTGGTTCACCTGCAATGAATTTTCGAATTTACAAATCCATGAGCAAGCATAGAAACTTCAATGACGCCCACTTCGAACTGGTATAACTTTTAAAGCATGCAGTGCACACTGGAATCGAAAACAGCCCTGAATTCCAGGCATTTCAGGGAATGCATCGAATCCATTATTTCCATTCCCGCTCTTCTGGTTCACCTGCAATGAATTTTCGAAATTACAAATCCATGAGCAAGCATAGACACTAGAATGACGAACACTTCGAACTGGTGTAACTTTTGAAGCGTGCAGTGCACACTGGAATCAAAGACATCCCTGCATTCCAGGTTTTATTGGGAATGCATCGAATCCAATATTTCCGTTTCCAATCTTCTGGTTCACTTGCAATGAATTTTTGAAATTACAAATCGATGAGCAAGCATTGAGACTTCAATGACACCCACTTCGAACTGGTGTAACTTTTGAAGTGTGCAGTGGACACTGGAATCGAAGACATTCCTGCATTCCACGTTTTTGTGGGAATGAATCGAATCCAATATTTCCATTCCCGATCTTCTGGTTCACCTGCAATGAATTTTCGAATTTACAAATCCATGAGCAAGCATAGACACTTCAATGACGCCCACTTCGAACTGGAATAACTTTTGAAGTGTACAGTGCACACTGGAATCAAAGACATCCCTGCATTCCAGGATTTTCTGGGAATGCATCGAATCCATTATTTCCATTCCTGCTCTTCTGGTTCGCTTGCAATGAATTTTTGAAATTACAAATCCATGAGCAAGCATAGAGACTTCAATGACGCCCACTTCGAACTGGTATAACTTTTGAAGCGTGCAGTGCACACTGGAATCAAAGACATCCCTGAATTCCAGGCTTTTCTTGGAATCCATCGAATCCAATATTTGTATTTCCGCTCTTAAGGTTCACTTGCAATGAATTTTCAAAATTACAAATCCATGAGCAAGAATAGACACTTCAATGACGCCCACTTCGAACTGGTATAACTTTTGAAGCGTTCCGTTGCACACTGGAATCGAAGACATCTCTGCATTCCAGGCTTGTCTGTGAATGCATTGAATCCAATATTTCTGTTCCCGCTCTTCTGGCTCACTTGCAATGAATTTTCGAAATTACAAATCCATGAGCAAGCATAGACACTTCAATGACGCCCACTTCGAACTAGTGTAACTTTTGAAGCGTGCAGTGCACACAGGAATCGAAGACATCCCTGCATTCCAGGCATTTCAGGGAATGCATCGAATCCATTATTTCCATTCACGCTCTTCTGGTTCACCTGCAATGAATTTTCGAATTTACAAATCAATGAGCAAGCATAGACACTTCAATGACGCCCACTTCGAACTGGTGTAACTTTTGAAGCGTGCAGTGCACACTTTAATCGAAGACATCCCTGCATTCCAGGTTTTTCTGAAAATGCATCGAATAAAATATTTCCGTTCCCGCTCTTCTGGTTCACTTGCAATGAATTTTCGAAATTACAAATCCATGAGCAAGCATAGACACTTCAATGACGCCCACTTCGAACTGGTGTAACTTTTGAAGCATGCAGTGCACACTGGAATCGAAGACATCCCTGCATTCCAGGCTTTTCTGGGAATGCATCGAATCTAATATTTCCGTTCCCGCTCTTCTAGTTCACTTGTAATGAATTTTCGAAATTACAAATACAAGAGCAAGAATAGACACTTCAATGACGCCCACTTCGAACTGGTATAACTTTTGAAGCGTGCAGTGCACACTGGAATCGAAGACATCCCTGCATTCCAGGCTTTTTTGGGAATGCACCGAATCCAATATTTCCGTTCCCGCTTTTCTGGTTCACTTGCTATGAATTTTCGAAACTACAAATCTATGAGCAAGCATAGACACTTCAATGATGCTCACTTCGATCTGGTGTAACTTTTGAAGCGTGCAGTGCACACTGGAATCGAAGACATCCCTACATTCCACGTTTTTGTGGGAATGCATCGAATAGAAATATTTTCGTTCCCGCTCTTCTGGTTCACTTGCAATGAATTTTAGAAATTACAAATCCATGAGCAAGCATAGACACTTCAATGACGCCCACTTCGAACTAGTGTAACTTTTGAAGCGTGCAGTGCACACAGGAATCGAAGACATCCCTGCATTCCAGGCATTTCAGGGAATGCATCGAATCCTTTATTTCCAATCCCGCTCTTCTGGTTCACCTGCAATGAATTTTCGAATTTACAAATCCATGAGCAAGAATAGACACTTCAATGACGCCCACTTCGAACTGGTATAACTTTTGAAGCGTGCAGTGCACACTGGAATCGAAGACATCCCTGCATTCCACGTTTTTGTGGGAATGCATCGAATAAAATTATTTTCGTTCCCACTCTTCTGGTTCACTTGCAATGAATTTTCGAAAATACAAATATACGAGCAAGCATAGACACTTCAATTTAGCCCACTTCAAACTTTTAAAACTTTTCAAGCATGCAGTGCACACTGGAATCGAAGACATCCCTGCATTCCACGTTTTTGTGGGAATTAATCCAATCCAATATTTCCGTTCCCGCTCTTCTGGTTCACCTGCAATGAATTTTCGAATTTACAAATCCATGAGCAAGCATAGACACTTCAATGACGCCCACTTCGAACTGGTGTAACTTTTGAAGCGTGCAGTGCACACTGGAATCGAAGACATAACTGAATTCCAGGCTTTTCTGGGAATCCATCGAATCCAATATTTGTATTTCCGCTCTAAAGGTTCACTTGCAATGAATTTTCAAAATTGCAATTCCATGAGCAAGCATAGACACTTCGATGACGCCCACTTCGAACTGGTGTAACTTTTGAAGCGTGCAGTGCACACTTTAATCGAAGACATCCCTGCATTCCAGGTTTTTCTGAAAATGCATCGAATAAAATATTTCCGTTCCCGCTCTTCTGGTTCACTTGCAATGAATTTTCGAAATTACAAATCCATGAGCAAGCATAGACACTTCAATGACGCCCACTTCGAACTGGTGTAACTTTTGAAGCATGCAGTGCACACTGGAATCGAAGACATCCCTGCATTCCAGGCTTTTTTGGGAATGCACCGAATCCAATATTTCCGTTCAAGCTCTTCTGGTTTACTTGCTATGAAATATCGAAATTACAAATCCATGAGCAAGCATAGACACTTCAATGACGCCCACTTCGAACTGGTATAACTTTTGAAGCGTGCAGTGCACACTGGAATAGAAGACATCCCTGCATTCCACGTTTTTGTGGGAATGCATCAAATCCAATATTTTTGTTCACGCTCTTCTGGTTCACTTGCAATGAATTTTCGAAATTACAAATCTATGAGCAAGCATAGACACTTCAATGACGCTACTTCAAACTGGTATAACTTTTGAAGCGTTCCGTTGCACACTGGAATCGAAGACATCTCTGCATTCCAGGCTTGTCTGTGAATGCATTGAATCCAATATTTCTGTTCCCGCTCTTCTGGCTAACTTGCAATGAATTTTCGAAATTACAAATCCATGAGCAAGCATAGACACTTCAATGACGCCCACTTCGAACTAGTGTAACTTTTGAAGCGTGCAGTGCACACAGGAATCGAAGACATCCCTGCATTCCAGGCATTTCAGGGAATGCATCGAATCCATTATTTCCATTCACGCTCTTCTGGTTCACCTGCAATAAATTTTCGAATTTACAAATCAATGAGCAAGCATAGACACTTCAATGACGCCCACTTCGAACTGGTGTAACTTTTGAAGCGTGCAGTGCACACTTTAATCGAAGACATCCCTGCATTCCAGGCTTTTCTGGGAATGCATCGAATCTAATATTTCCGTTCCCGCTCTTCTGGTTCACTTGCTATGAATTTTCGAAACTACAAATCTATGAGCAAGCATAGACACTTCAATGATGCTCACTTCGATCTGGTGTAACTTTTGAAGCGTGCAGTGCACACTGGAATCGAAGACATCCCTGCATTCCACGTTTTTGTGGGAATGCATCGAATAGAAATATTTTCGTTCCCGCTCTTCTGGTTCACTTGCAATGAATTTTAGAAATTACAAATCCATGAGCAAGCATAGACACTTCAATGACGCCCACTTCGAACTAGTGTAACTTTTGAAGCGTGCAGTGCACACAGGAATCGAAGACATCCCTGCATTCCAGGCATTTCAGGGAATGCATCGAATCCTTTATTTCCATTCCCGCTCTTCTGGTTCACCTGCAATGAATTTTCGAATTTACAAATCCATGAGCAAGAATAGACACTTCAATGACGCCCACTTCGAACTGGTATAACTTTTGAAGCGTGCAGTGTACACTGGAATCGAAGACATCCCTGCATTCCACGTTTTTGTGGGAATGCATCGAATAAAAATATTTTCGTTCCCACTCTTCTGGTTCACTTGCAATGAATTTTCGAAAATACAAATATATGAGCAAGCATAGACACTTCAATTTAGCCCACTTCAAACTTTTAAAACTTTTCAAGCATGCAGTGCACACTGGAATCGAAGACATCCCTGCATTCCACGTTTTTGTGGGAATGAATCCAATCCAATATTTCCGTTCCCGCTCTTCTGGTTCACCTGCAATGAATTTTCGAATTTACAAATCCATGAGCAAGCATAGACACTTCAATGACGCCCACTTCGAACTGGTGTAACTTTTGAAGCATGCAGTGCACACTGGAATCGAATACATCCCTGCATTCCAGGCTTTTTTGGGAATGCATCGAATCCAATATTTCCGTTCCCGCTCTTCTGGTTCACCTGCAATGAATTTTCGAATTTACAAATCCATGAGCAAGCATAGACACTTCAATGACGCCCACTTCGAACTGGTGTAACTTTTGAAGCATGCAGTGCACACTGGAATCGAAGACAGCCCTGCATTCCAGGCTTTTTTGGGAATGCATCGAATCCAATATTTCCGTTCCCGCTCTTCTGGTTCACCTGCAATGAATTTTCGAATTTACAAATCCATGAGCAAGCATAGACACTTCAATGACGCCCACTTCGAACTGGTGTAACTTTTGAAGCATGCAGTGCACACTGGAATCGAAGACAGCCCTGCATTCCAGTCTTTTCCGTTAATGCATCGAATCCAATATTTCCGTTCCCGCTCTTCTGGTTCACTTGTAATGAATTATCGAAATTACAAATCCATGAGCAAGAATATACACTTCAATGACGCCCACTTCGAACTGGTATAACTTTTAAAGCATGCAGTGCACACTGGAATCGAAGACATAAATGAATTCCAGGCATTTCTGGAAATCCATCGAATCTAATATTTGTATTTCCACTCTTAAGGTTCACTTGCAATGAATTTTCAAAATTACAAATCCATGTGCAAGCATAGACACTTCAATGACCCCCACTTCGAACTGGTGTAACTTTTGAAGCGTGCAGTGCACACTGAAATCGAAGACATCCCTGCATTCCAGTCTTTTCCGTTAATGCATCGAATCCAATATTTCCGTTCCCGCTCTTAAGGTTCACTTGCAATGAATTTTCAAAATTACAAATCCATGTGCAAGCATAGACACTTCAATGACCCCCACTTCGAACTGGTGTAACTTTTGAAGCGTGCAGTGCACATTGGAATCGAAGACATCCCTGCATTGCAGGCATTTCAGGGAATGCATCGAATCCATTATTTCCATTCCCGCTCTTCTGGTTCACTTGCAATGAGTTTCCGAAATTACAAATCCATGAGCAAGCATAGACACTTCAATGACGCCCACTTCGAACTGTTATAACTTTTGAAGCGTGCAGTGCACACTGGAATCGAAGACATAAATGAATTCCAGGCATTTCTGGAAATCCATCGAATCTAATATTTGTATTTCCACTCTTAAGGTTCACTTGCAATGAATTTTCAAAATTACAAATCCATGTGCAAGCATAGACACTTCAATGACCCCCACTTCGAACTGGTGTAACTTTTGAAGCGTGCAGTGCACACTGAAATCGAAGACATCCCTGCATTCCAGTCTTTTCCGTTAATGCATCGAATCCAATATTTCCGTTCCCGCTCTTCTGGTTCACTTGCAATGAATTATCGAAATTACAAATCCATGAGCAAGAATAGACACTTGAATGACGCCCACTTCGAACTGGTATAACTTTTGAAGCGTGCAGTGCACACTGGAATCGAAGACATCCCTGCATTCCAGGCTTTTTTGGGAATGCACCGAATCCAATATTTCCGTTCCCGCTCTTCTGGTTCACCTGCAATGAATTTTCGAATTTACAAATCCATGAGCAAGCATAGAGACTTTAATGACGCCCACTTCGAACTGGTGTAACTTTTGAAGCATGCAGTGCACACTGGAATCGAAGACATCTCTGCATTCCAGTCTTTTCCGTTAATGCATCGAATCCAATATTTCCGTTCCCGCTCTTCTGGTTCACTTGCAATGAATTATCGAAATTACAAATCCATGAGCAAGAATAGACACTTGAATGACGAACACTTCGATCTGGTGTAACTTTTGAAGCGTGCAGTGCACACTGGAATCAAAGACATCCCTGCATTCCATGTTTTATTGGGAATGCATCGAATCCAATATTTCTGTTTCCAATCTTCTGGTTCACTTGCAATGAATTTTCGAAATTACAAATCCATGAGCAAGTATAGACACTTCAATGACGCCCACTTCGAACTGGTATAACTTTTGAAGCGTGCAGTGCACACTGGAATCAAAGACATAAATGAATTCCAGGCATTTCTGGAAATCCATCGAATCTAATATTTGTATTTCCGCTCTTAAGGTTCACTTGCAATGAATTTTCAAAATTACAAATCCATGTGCAAGCATAGACACTTCAATGACCCCCACTTCGAACTGGTGTAACTTTTGAAGCGTGCAGTGCACATTGGAATCGAAGACATCCCTGCATTGCAGGCATTTCAGGGAATGCATCGAATCCATTATTTCCATTCCCGCTCTTCTGGTTCACCTGCAATGAATTTTCGAAATTACAAATCCATGAGCAAGCATAGACACTTGAATGACGAACACTTCGAACTTTTGTAACTTTTGATGCGTGCAGTGCACACTGGAATCAAAGACATCCCTGCATTCCAGGTTTTATTGGGAATGCATCGAATCCAATATTTCCGTTTCCAATCTTCTGGTTCACTTGCAATGAATTTTTGAAATTACAAATCGATGAGCAAGCATTGAGACTTCAATGACACCCACTTCGAACTGGTGTAACTTTTGAAGCGTGCAGTGCACACTGGAATCGAAGACATCCCTGCATTCCAGGCTTGTCTGTGAATGCATTGAATCCAATATTTCTGTTCCCGCTCTTCTGGTTCACTTGCAATGAATTTTCGAAATTACAAATCAATGGTCAAGTATAGACACTTCAATGACGCCCACTTCGAACTGGTGTAACTTTTGAAGCGTGCAGTGCACACTGGAATCGAAGACATCCCTGCATTCCAGGCTTTTCTGGAAATGCATCGAATAAAATATTTCCGTTCCCGCTCTTCTGGTTCACTTGGAATCAATTTTCGAAATTACAAATCCATGAGCAAGCATAGACACTTCAATGACGCCCACTTCGAACTGGTGTAACTTTTGAAGCGTGCAGTGCACACTGGAATCGAAGACATCCCTGCATTCCAGGCTTTTCTGGAAATGCATCGAATCCAATATTTCCGTTCCCGCTCTTCTGGTTCACTTGCAATGAATTTTCGAAATTACAAATCCATGAGCAAGCATAGACACTTCAATGACGCCCACTTCGAACTAGTGTAACTTTTGAAGCGTGCAGTGCACACAGGAATCGAAGACATCCCTGCATTCCAGGCATTTCAGGGAATGCATCGAATCCATTATTTCCATTCACGCTCTTCTGGTTCACCTGCAATGAATTTTCGAATTTACAAATCCATGAGCAAACATAGACACTTCAATGACGCCCACTTCGAACTGGTATAACTTTTGAAGCGTTCCATTGCACACTGGAATCGAAGACATCTCTGCATTCCAGGCTTGTCTGTGAATGCATTGAATCCAATATTTCTGTTCCCGCTCTTCTGGTTCACTTGCAATGAATTTTAGAAATTACAAATCCATGAGCAAGCATAGACACTTCAATGACGCCCACTTCGAACTAGTGTAACTTTTGAAGCGTACAGTGCACACTGGAATCAAAGACATCCCTGCATTCCACGTTTTTGTGGGAATGAATCCAATCCAATATTTCCGTCCCCGCTTTTCTGGTTCACTTACAATGAATTTTCGAATTTACAAATCCATGAGCAAGCATAGACACTTCAATGACGCCCACTTCGAACTGGTGTAACTTTTGAAGCATGCAGTGCACACTGGAATCGAAGACATCCCTGCATTCCAGGCTTTTCTGGGAATGCATCGAATCTAATATTTCCGTTCCCGCTCTTCTAGTTCACTTGTAATGAATTTTCGAATTTACAAATCCATGAGCAAGCATAGACACTTCAATGACGCCCACTTCGAACTGGTGTAACTTTTGAAGCATGCAGTGCACACTGGAATCGAAGACATCCCTGCATTCCAGGCTTTTCTGGGAATGCATCGAATCTAATATTTCCGTTCCCGCTTTTCTGGTTCACTTGCTATGAATTTTCGAAACTACAAATCTATGAGCAAGCATAGACACTTCAATGATGCTCACTTCGATCTGGTGTAACTTTTGAAGCGTGCAGTGCACACTGGAATCGAAGACATCCCTGCATTCCACGTTTTTGTGGGAATGCATCGAATAGAAATATTTTCGTTCCCGCTCTTCTGGTTCACTTGCAATGAATTTTAGAAATTACAAATCCATGAGCAAGCATAGACACTTCAATGACGCCCACTTCGAACTAGTGTAACTTTTGAAGCGTGCAGTGCACACAGGAATCGAAGACATCCCTGCATTCCAGGCATTTCAGGGAATGCATCGAATCCTTTATTTCCATTCCCGCTCTTCTGGTTCACCTGCAATGAATTTTCGAATTTACAAATCCATGAGCAAGAATAGACACTTCAATGACGCCCACTTCAAACTGGTATAACTTTTGAAGCGTGCAGTGCACACTGGAATCGAAGACATCCCTGCATTCCACGTTTTTGTGGGAATGCATCGAATAAAAATATTTTCGTTCCCACTCTTCTGGTTCACTTGCAATGAATTTTCGAAAATACAAATATATGAGCAAGCATAGACACTTCAATTTAGCCCACTTCAAACTTTTAAAACTTTTCAAGCATGCAGTGCACACTGGAATCGAAGACATCCCTGCATTCCACGTTTTTGTGGGAATGAATCCAATCCAATATTTCCGTCCCCGCTTTTCTGGTTCACTTGCAATGAATTTTAGAAATTACAAATCCATGAGCAAGCATAGACACTTCAATGACGCCCACTTCGAACTAGTGTAACTTTTGAAGCGTGCAGTGCACACTGGAATCGAAGACATAACTGAATTCCAGGCTTTTCTGGGAATCCATCGAATCCAATATTTGTATTTCCGCTCTCAAGGTTCACTTGCAATGAATTTTCAAAATTGCAATTCCATGAGCAAGCATAGACACTTCGATGACGCCCACTTCGAACTGGTGTAACTTTTGAAGCGTGCAGTGCACACTTTAATCGAAGACATCCCTGCATTCCAGGTTTTTCTGAAAATGCATCGAATAAAATATTTCCGTTCCCGCTCTTCTAGTTCACTTGTAATGAATTTTCGAAATTACAAATACAAGAGCAAGAATAGACACTTCAATGACGCCCACTTCGAACTGGTATAACTTTTGAAGCGTGCAGTGCACACTTTAATCGAAGACATCCCTGCATTCCAGGTTTTTCTGAAAATGCATCGAATAAAATATTTCCGTTCCCGCTCTTCTGGTTCACTTGCAATGAATTTTCGAAATTACAAATCCATGAGCAAGCATAGACACTTCAATGACGCCCACTTCGAACTGGTGTAACTTTTGAAGCATGCAGTGCACACTGGAATCGAAGACATCCCTGCATTCCAGGCTTTTTTGGGAATGCACCGAATCCAATATTTCCGTTCAAGCTCTTCTGGTTTACTTGCTATGAAATATCGAAATTACAAATCCATGAGCAAGCATAGACACTTCAATGACGCCCACTTCGAACTGGTATAACTTTTGAAGCGTGCAGTGCACACTGGAATAGAAGACATCCCTGCATTCCACGTTTTTGTGGGAATGCATCAAATCCAATATTTTTGTTCACGCTCTTCTGGTTCACTTGCAATGAATTTTCGAAATTACAAATCCATGAGCAAGCATAGACACTTCAATGACGCCCACTTCGAACTAGTGTAACTTTTGAAGCGTGCAGTGCACACAGGAATCGAAGACATCCCTGCATTCCAGGCATTTCAGGGAATGCATCGAATCCATTATTTCCATTCACGCTCTTCTGGTTCACCTGCAATGAATTTTCGAATTTACAAATCAATGAGCAAGCATAGACACTTCAATGACGCCCACTTCGAACTGGTGTAACTTTTGAAGCGTGCAGTGCACACTTTAATCGAAGACATCCCTGCATTCCAGGCTTTTCTGGGAATGCATCGAATCTAATATTTCCGTTCCCGCTCTTCTGGTTCACTTGCTATGAATTTTCGAAACTACAAATCTATGAGCAAGCATAGACACTTCAATGATGCTCACTTCGATCTGGTGTAACTTTTGAAGCGTGCAGTGCACACTGGAATCGAAGACATCCCTGCATTCCACGTTTTTGTGGGAATGCATCGAATAGAAATATTTTCGTTCCCGCTCTTCTGGTTCACTTGCAATGAATTTTAGAAATTACAAATCCATGAGCAAGCATAGACACTTCAATGACGCCCACTTCGAACTAGTGTAACTTTTGAAGCGTGCAGTGCACACAGGAATCGAAGACATCCCTGCATTCCAGGCATTTCAGGGAATGCATCGAATCCTTTATTTCCATTCCCGCTCTTCTGGTTCACCTGCAATGAATTTTCGAATTTACAAATCCATGAGCAAGAATAGACACTTCAATGACGCCCACTTCGAACTGGTATAACTTTTGAAGCGTGCAGTGCACACTGGAATCGAAGACATCCCTGCATTCCACGTTTTTGTGGGAATGCATCGAATAAAAATATTTTCGTTCCCACTCTTCTGGTTCACTTGCAATGAATTTTCGAAAATACAAATATATGAGCAAGCATAGACACTTCAATTTAGCCCACTTCAAACTTTTAAAACTTTTCAAGCATGCAGTGCACACTGGAATCGAAGACATCCCTGCATTCCACGTTTTTGTGGGAATGAATCCAATCCAATATTTCCGTTCCCGCTCTTCTGGTTCACCTGCAATGAATTTTCGAATTGACAAATCCATGAGCAAGCATAGACACTTCAATGACGCCCACTTCGAACTGGTGTAACTTTTGAAGCATGCAGTGCACACTGGAATCGAATACATCCCTGCATTCCAGGCTTTTTTGGGAATGCATCGAATCCAATATTTCCGTTCCCGCTCTTCTGGTTCACCTGCAATGAATTTTCGAATTTACAAATCCATGAGCAAGCATAGACACTTCAATGACGCCCACTTCGAACTGGTGTAACTTTTGAAGCATGCAGTGCACACTGGAATCGAAGACAGCCCTGCATTCCAGTCTTTTCCGTTAATGCATCGAATCCAATATTTCCGTTCCCGCTCTTCTGGTTCACTTGTAATGAATTATCGAAATTACAAATCCATGAGCAAGAATATACACTTCAATGACGCCCACTTCGAACTGGTATAACTTTTAAAGCATGCAGTGCACACTGGAATCGAAGACAGCCCTGAATTCCAGGCTTTTCTTGGAATCCATCGAATCCAATATTTGTATTTCCGCTCTTAAGGTTCACTTGCAATGAATTTTCAAAATTACAAATCCATGAGCAAGAATAGACACTTCAATGACGCCCACTTCGAACTGGTATAACTTTTGAAGCATTCCGTTGCACACTGGAATCGAAGACATCTCTGCATTCCAGGCTTGTCTGTGAATGCATTGAATCCAATATTTCTGTTCCCGCTCTTCTGGCTCACTTGCAATGAATTTTCGAAATTACAAATCCATGAGCAAGCATAGACACTTCAATGACGCCCACTTCAAACTAGTGTAACTTTTGAAGCGTGCAGTGCACACAGGAATCGAAGACATCCCTGCATTCCAGGCATTTCAGGGAATGCATCGAATCCATTATTTCCATTCACGCTCTTCTGGTTCACCTGCAATGAATTTTCGAATTTACAAATCAATGAGCAAGCATAGACACTTCAATGACGCCCACTTCGAACTGGTGTAACTTTTGAAGCGTGCAGTGCACACTTTAATCGAAGACATCCCTGCATTCCAGGTTTTTCTGAAAATGCATCGAATAAAATATTTCCGTTCCCGCTCTTCTGGTTCACTTGCAATGAATTTTCGAAATTACAAATCCATGAGCAAGCATAGACACTTCAATGACGCCCACTTCGAACTGGTGTAACTTTTGAAGCATGCAGTGCACACTGGAATCGAAGACATCCCTGCATTCCAGGCTTTTCTGGGAATGCATCGAATCTAATATTTCCGTTCCCGCTCTTCTAGTTCACTTGTAATGAATTTTCGAAATTACAAATACAAGAGCAAGAATAGACACTTCAATGACGCCCACTTCGAACTGGTATAACTTTTGAAGCGTGCAGTGCACACTGGAATCGAAGACATCCCTGCATTCCAGGCTTTTTTGGGAATGCACCGAATCCAATATTTCCGTTCCCGCTTTTCTGGTTCACTTGCTATGAATTTTCGAAACTACAAATCTATGAGCAAGCATAGACACTTCAATGATGCTCACTTCGATCTGGTGTAACTTTTGAAGCGTGCAGTGCACACTGGAATCGAAGACATCCCTACATTCCACGTTTTTGTGGGAATGCATCGAATAGAAATATTTTCGTTCCCGCTCTTCTGGTTCACTTGCAATGAATTTTAGAAATTACAAATCCATGAGCAAGCATAGACACTTCAATGACGCCCACTTCGAACTAGTGTAACTTTTGAAGCGTGCAGTGCACACAGGAATCGAAGACATCCCTGCATTCCAGGCATTTCAGGGAATGCATCGAATTCCTTTATTTCCAATCCCGCTCTTCTGGTTCACCTGCAATGAATTTTCGAATTTACAAATCCATGAGCAAGAATAGACACTTCAATGACGCCCACTTCGAACTGGTATAAACTTTTGAAGCGTGCAGTGCACACTGGAATCGAAGACATCCCTGCATTCCACGTTTTTGTGGGAATGCATCGAATAAATTATTTTCGTTCCCACTCTTCTGGTTCACCTTGCAATGAATTTTCGAAAATACAAATATACGAAGCAAGCATAGACACTTCAATTTAGCCCACTTCAAACTTTTAAAACTTTTCAAGCATGCAGTGCACACTGGAATCGAAGACATCCCTGCATTCCACGTTTTTGTGGGAATGAATCCAATCCAATATTTCCGTTCCCCGCTCTTCTGGTTCACCTGCAATGAATTTTCGACATTTACAAATCCATGAGCAAGCATAGAAACTTCAATGACGCCCACTTCGAACTGGTATAACTTTTAAAGCATGCAGTGCACACTGGAATCGAAAACAGCCCTGAATTCCAGGCATTTCAGGGAATGCATCGAATCCATTATTTCCATTCCCGCTCTTCTGGTTCACCTGCAATGAATTTTCGAAATTACAAATCCATGAGCAAGCATAGACACTAGAATGACGAACACTTCGAACTGGTGTAACTTTTGAAGCGTGCAGTGCACACTGGAATCAAAGGACATCCCTGCATTCCAGGTTTTATTGGGAATGCATCGAATCCAATATTTCCGTTTCCAATCTTCTGGTTCACTTGCAATGAATTTTTGAAATTACAAATCGATGAGCAAGCATTGAGACTTCAATGACACCCCACTTCGAACTGGTGTACTTTTGAAGTGTGCAGTGGACACTGGAATCGAAGACATTCCTGCATTCCACGTTTTTGTGGGAATGAATCGAATCCAATATTTCCATTCCCGATCTTCTGGTTCCACCTGCAATGAATTTTCGAATTTACAAATCCATGAGCAAGCATAGACACTTCAATGACGCCCACTTCGAACTGGAATAACTTTTGAAGTGTACAGTGCACACTGGAATCAAAGACATCCCCTGCATTCCAGGATTTTCTGGGAATGCATCGAATCCATTATTTCCATTCCTGCTCTTCTGGTTCGCTTGCAATGAATTTTTGAAATTACAAATCCATGAGCAAGCATAGAGACTTCAATGACGCCCACTTCGAACTGGTATAACTTTTGAAGCGTGCAGTGCACACTGGAATCAAAGACATCCCTGAATTCCAGGCTTTTCTTGGAATCCATCGAATCCAATATTTGTATTTCCGCTCTTAAGGTTCACTTGCAATGAATTTTCAAAATTACAAATCCATGAGCAAGAATAGACACTTCAATGACGCCCACTTCGAACTGGTATAACTTTTGAAGCGTTCCGTTGCACACTGGAATCGAAGACATCTCTGCATTCCAGGCTTGTCTGTGAATGCATTGAATCCAATATTTCTGTTCCCGCTCTTCTGGCTCACTTGCAATGAATTTTCGAAATTACAAATCCATGAGCAAGCATAGACACTTCAATGACGCCCACTTCGAACTAGTGTAACTTTTGAAGCGTGCAGTGCACACAGGAATCGGAAGACATCCCAGCATTCCAGGCATTTCAGGGAATGCATCGAATCCATTATTTCCATTCACGCTCTTCTGGTTCACCTGCAATGAATTTTCGAATTTACAAATCAATGAGCAAGCATAGACACTTCAATGACGCCCACTTCGAACTGGTGTAACTTTTGAAGCGTGCAGTGCACACTTTAATCGAAGACATCCCCTGCATTCCAGGTTTTTCTGAAAATGCATCGAATAAAATATTTCCGTTCCCGCTCTTCTGGTTCACTTGCAATGAATTTTCGAAATTACAAATCCATGAGCAAGCATAGACACTTCAATGACGCCCACTTCGAACTGGTGTAACTTTTGAAGCATGCAGTGCACACTGGAATCGAAGACATCCCTGCATTCCAGGCTTTTCTGGGAATGCATCGAATCTAATATTTCCGTTCCCGCTCTTCTAGTTCACTTGTAATGAATTTTCGAAATTACAAATACAAGAGCAAGAATAGACACTTCAATGACGCCCACTTCGAACTGGTATAACTTTTGAAGCGTGCAGTGCACACTGGAATCGAAGACATCCCTGCATTCCAGGCTTTTTTGGGAATGCACCGAATCCAATATTTCCGTTCCCGCTTTTCTGGTTCACTTGCTATGAATTTTCGAAACTACAAATCTATGAGCAAGCATAGACACTTCAATGATGCTCACTTCGATCTGGTGTATTGAAGCGTGCAGTGCACACTGGAATCGAAGACATCCCTACATTCCACGTTTTTGTGGGAATGCATCGAATAGAAATATTTTCGTTCCCGCTCTTCTGGTTCACTTGCAATGAATTTTAGAAATTACAAATCCATGAGCAAGCATAGACACTTCAATGACGCCCACTTCGAACTAGTGTAACTTTTGAAGCGTGCAGTGCACACAGGAATCGAAGACATCCCTGCATTCCAGGCATTTCAGGGAATGCATCGAATCCTTTATTTCCAATCCCGCTCTTCTGGTTCACCTGCAATGAATTTTCGAATTTACAAATCCATGAGCAAGAATAGACACTTCAATGACGCCCACTTCGAACTGGTATAACTTTTGAAGCGTGCAGTGCACACTGGAATCGAAGACATCCCTGCATTCCACGTTTTTGTGGGAATGCATCGAATAAAATTATTTTCGTTCCCACTCTTCTGGTTCACTTGCAATGAATTTTCGAAAATACAAATATACGAGCAAGCATAGACACTTCAATTTAGCCCACTTCAAACTTTTAAAACTTTTCAAGCATGCAGTGCACACTGGAATCGAAGACATCCCTGCATTCCACGTTTTTGTGGGAATGAATCCAATCCAATATTTCCGTTCCCGCTCTTCTGGTTCACCTGCAATGAATTTTCGAATTTACAAATCCATGAGCAAGCATAGACACTTCAATGACGCCCACTTCGAACTGGTGTAACTTTTGAAGCGTGCAGTGCACACTGGAATCGAAGACATAACTGAATTCCAGGCTTTTCTGGGAATCCATCGAATCCAATATTTGTATTTCCGCTCTAAAGGTTCACTTGCAATGAATTTTCAAAATTGCAATTCCATGAGCAAGCATAGACACTTCGATGACGCCCACTTCGAACTGGTGTAACTTTTGAAGCGTGCAGTGCACACTTTAATCGAAGACATCCCTGCATTCCAGGTTTTTCTGAAAATGCATCGAATAAAATATTTCCGTTCCCGCTCTTCTGGTTCACTTGCAATGAATTTTCGAAATTACAAATCCATGAGCAAGCATAGACACTTCAATGACGCCCACTTCGAACTGGTGTAACTTTTGAAGCATGCAGTGCACACTGGAATCGAAGACATCCCTGCATTCCAGGCTTTTTTGGGAATGCACCGAATCCAATATTTCCGTTCAAGCTCTTCTGGTTTACTTGCTATGAAATATCGAAATTACAAATCCATGAGCAAGCATAGACACTTCAATGACGCCCACTTCGAACTGGTATAACTTTTGAAGCGTGCAGTGCACACTGGAATAGAAGACATCCCTGCATTCCACGTTTTTGTGGGAATGCATCAAATCCAATATTTTTGTTCACGCTCTTCTGGTTCACTTGCAATGAATTTTCGAAATTACAAATCTATGAGCAAGCAT
Source organism: Brachycybe producta (assembly GCA_036925085.1). NCBI lineage: Eukaryota > Metazoa > Arthropoda > Diplopoda > Playtdesmida > Andrognathidae > Brachycybe > Brachycybe producta. The sequence goes on from JAUPFP010000060.1 coordinate 239,083, forward strand.
AGACACTTCAATGACGCTACTTCAAACTGGTATAACTTTTGAAGCGTTCCGTTGCACACTGGAATCGAAGACATCTCTGCATTCCAGGCTTGTCTGTGAATGCATTGAATCCAATATTTCTGTTCCCGCTCTTCTGGCTAACTTGCAATGAATTTTCGAAATTACAAATCCATGAGCAAGCATAGACACTTCAATGACGCCCACTTCGAACTAGTGTAACTTTTGAAGCGTGCAGTGCACACAGGAATCGAAGACATCCCTGCATTCCAGGCATTTCAGGGAATGCATCGAATCCATTATTTCCATTCACGCTCTTCTGGTTAACCTGCAATAAATTTTCGAATTTACAAATCAATGAGCAAGCATAGACACTTCAATGACGCCCACTTCGAACTGGTGTAACTTTTGAAGCGTGCAGTGCACACTTTAATCGAAGACATCCCTGCATTCCAGGCTTTTCTGGGAATGCATCGAATCTAATATTTCCGTTCCCGCTCTTCTGGTTCACTTGCTATGAATTTTCGAAACTACAAATCTATGAGCAAGCATAGACACTTCAATGATGCTCACTTCGATCTGGTGTAACTTTTGAAGCGTGCAGTGCACACTGGAATCGAAGACATCCCTGCATTCCACGTTTTTGTGGGAATGCATCGAATAGAAATATTTTCGTTCCCGCTCTTCTGGTTCACTTGCAATGAATTTTAGAAATTACAAATCCATGAGCAAGCATAGACACTTCAATGACGCCCACTTCGAACTAGTGTAACTTTTGAAGCGTGCAGTGCACACAGGAATCGAAGACATCCCTGCATTCCAGGCATTTCAGGGAATGCATCGAATCCTTTATTTCCATTCCCGCTCTTCTGGTTCACCTGCAATGAATTTTCGAATTTACAAATCCATGAGCAAGAATAGACACTTCAATGACGCCCACTTCGAACTGGTATAACTTTTGAAGCGTGCAGTGTACACTGGAATCGAAGACATCCCTGCATTCCACGTTTTTGTGGGAATGCATCGAATAAAAATATTTTCGTTCCCACTCTTCTGGTTCACTTGCAATGAATTTTCGAAAATACAAATATATGAGCAAGCATAGACACTTCAATTTAGCCCACTTCAAACTTTTAAAACTTTTCAAGCATGCAGTGCACACTGGAATCGAAGACATCCCTGCATTCCACGTTTTTGTGGGAATGAATCCAATCCAATATTTCCGTTCCCGCTCTTCTGGTTCACCTGCAATGAATTTTCGAATTTACAAATCCATGAGCAAGCATAGACACTTCAATGACGCCCACTTCGAACTGGTGTAACTTTTGAAGCATGCAGTGCACACTGGAATCGAATACATCCCTGCATTCCAGGCTTTTTTGGGAATGCATCGAATCCAATATTTCCGTTCCCGCTCTTCTGGTTCACCTGCAATGAATTTTCGAATTTACAAATCCATGAGCAAGCATAGACACTTCAATGACGCCCACTTCGAACTGGTGTAACTTTTGAAGCATGCAGTGCACACTGGAATCGAAGACAGCCCTGCATTCCAGGCTTTTTTGGGAATGCATCGAATCCAATATTTCCGTTCCCGCTCTTCTGGTTCACCTGCAATGAATTTTCGAATTTACAAATCCATGAGCAAGCATAGACACTTCAATGACGCCCACTTCGAACTGGTGTAACTTTTGAAGCATGCAGTGCACACTGGAATCGAAGACAGCCCTGCATTCCAGTCTTTTCCGTTAATGCATCGAATCCAATATTTCCGTTCCCGCTCTTCTGGTTCACTTGTAATGAATTATCGAAATTACAAATCCATGAGCAAGAATATACACTTCAATGACGCCCACTTCGAACTGGTATAACTTTTAAAGCATGCAGTGCACACTGGAATCGAAGACAGCCCTGAATTCCAGGCATTTCAGGGAATGCATCGAATCCATTATTTCCATTCCCGCTCTTCTGGTTCACCTGCAATGAATTTTCGAAATTACAAATCCATGAGCAAGCATAGACACTAGAATGACGAACACTTCGAACTGGTGTAACTTTTGAAGCGTGCAGTGCACACTGGAATCAAAGACATCCCTGCATTCCAGGTTTTATTGGGAATGCATCGAATCCAATATTTCCGTTTCCAATCTTCTGGTTCACTTGCAATGAATTTTTGAAATTACAAATCGATGAGCAAGCATTGAGACTTCAATGACACCCACTTCGAACTGGTGTAACTTTTGAAGTGTGCAGTGGACACTGGAATCGAAGACATTCCTGCATTCCACGTTTTTGTGGGAATGCATCGAATAGAAATATTTTCGTTCCCGCTCTTCTGGTTCACTTGCAATGAATTTTAGAAATTACAAATCCATGAGCAAGCATAGACACTTCAATGACGCCCACTTCGAACTAGTGTAACTTTTGAAGCGTGCAGTGCACACAGGAATCGAAGACATCCCTGCATTCCAGGCATTTCAGGGAATGCATCGAATCCTTTATTTCCAATCCCGCTCTTCTGGTTCACCTGCAATGAATTTTCGAATTTACAAATCCATGAGCAAGAATAGACACTTCAATGACGCCCACTTCGAACTGGTATAACTTTTGAAGCGTGCAGTGCACACTGGAATCGAAGACATCCCTGCATTCCACGTTTTTGTGGGAATGCATCGAATAAAATTATTTTCGTTCCCACTCTTCTGGTTCACTTGCAATGAATTTTCGAAAATACAAATATACGAGCAAGCATAGACACTTCAATTTAGCCCACTTCAAACTTTTAAAACTTTTCAAGCATGCAGTGCACACTGGAATCGAAGACATCCCTGCATTCCACGTTTTTGTGGGAATGAATCCAATCCAATATTTCCGTTCCCGCTCTTCTGGTTCACCTGCAATGAATTTTAGAAATTACAAATCCATGAGCAAGCATAGACACTTCAATGACGCCCACTTCGAACTGGTGTAACTTTTGAAGCATGCAGTGCACACTGGAATCGAAGACAGCCCTGCATTCCAGGCTTTTTTGGGAATGCATCGAATCCAATATTTCCGTTCCCGCTCTTCTGGTTCACCTGCAATGAATTTTCGAATTTACAAATCCATGAGCAAGCATAGACACTTCAATGACGCCCACTTCGAACTGGTGTAACTTTTGAAGCATGCAGTGCACACTGGAATCGAAGACAGCCCTGCATTCCAGTCTTTTCCGTTAATGCATCGAATCCAATATTTCCGTTCCCGCTCTTCTGGTTCACTTGTAATGAATTATCGAAATTACAAATCCATGAGCAAGAATATACACTTCAATGACGCCCACTTCGAACTGGTATAACTTTTAAAGCATGCAGTGCACACTGGAATCGAAGACAGCCCTGAATTCCAGGCATTTCAGGGAATGCATCGAATCCATTATTTCCATTCCCGCTCTTCTGGTTCACCTGCAATGAATTTTCGAAATTACAAATCCATGAGCAAGCATAGACACTAGAATGACGAACACTTCGAACTGGTGTAACTTTTGAAGCGTGCAGTGCACACTGGAATCAAAGACATCCCTGCATTCCAGGTTTTATTGGGAATGCATCGAATCCAATATTTCCGTTTCCAATCTTCTGGTTCACTTGCAATGAATTTTTGAAATTACAAATCGATGAGCAAGCATTGAGACTTCAATGACACCCACTTCGAACTGGTGTAACTTTTGAAGTGTGCAGTGGACACTGGAATCGAAGACATTCCTGCATTCCACGTTTTTGTGGGAATGCATCGAATAGAAATATTTTCGTTCCCGCTCTTCTGGTTCACTTGCAATGAATTTTAGAAATTACAAATCCATGAGCAAGCATAGACACTTCAATGACGCCCACTTCGAACTAGTGTAACTTTTGAAGCGTGCAGTGCACACAGGAATCGAAGACATCCCTGCATTCCAGGCATTTCAGGGAATGCATCGAATCCTTTATTTCCAATCCCGCTCTTCTGGTTCACCTGCAATGAATTTTCGAATTTACAAATCCATGAGCAAGAATAGACACTTCAATGACGCCCACTTCGAACTGGTATAACTTTTGAAGCGTGCAGTGCACACTGGAATCGAAGACATCCCTGCATTCCACGTTTTTGTGGGAATGCATCGAATAAAATTATTTTCGTTCCCACTCTTCTGGTTCACTTGCAATGAATTTTCGAAAATACAAATATACGAGCAAGCATAGACACTTCAATTTAGCCCACTTCAAACTTTTAAAACTTTTCAAGCATGCAGTGCACACTGGAATCGAAGACATCCCTGCATTCCACGTTTTTGTGGGAATGAATCCAATCCAATATTTCCGTTCCCGCTCTTCTGGTTCACCTGCAATGAATTTTAGAAATTACAAATCCATGAGCAAGCATAGACACTTCAATGACGCCCACTTCGAACTAGTGTAACTTTTGAAGCGTGCAGTGCACACAGGAATCGAAGACATCCCTGCATTCCAGGCATTTCAGGGAATGCATCGAATCCTTTATTTCCAATCCCGCTCTTCTGGTTCACCTGCAATGAATTTTCGAATTTACAAATCCATGAGCAAGAATAGACACTTCAATGACGCCCACTTCGAACTGGTATAACTTTTGAAGCGTGCAGTGCACACTGGAATCGAAGACATCCCTGCATTCCACGTTTTTGTGGGAATGCATCGAATAAAATTATTTTCGTTCCCACTCTTCTGGTTCACTTGCAATGAATTTTCGAAAATACAAATATACGAGCAAGCATAGACACTTCAATTTAGCCCACTTCAAACTTTTAAAACTTTTCAAGCATGCAGTGCACACTGGAATCGAAGACATCCCTGCATTCCACGTTTTTGTGGGAATGAATCCAATCCAATATTTCCGTTCCCGCTCTTCTGGTTCACCTGCAATGAATTTTCGAATTTACAAATCCATGAGCAAGCATAGAAACTTCAATGACGCCCACTTCGAACTGGTATAACTTTTAAAGCATGCAGTGCACACTGGAATCGAAAACAGCCCTGAATTCCAGGCATTTCAGGGAATGCATCGAATCCATTATTTCCATTCCCGCTCTTCTGGTTCACCTGCAATGAATTTTCGAAATTACAAATCCATGAGCAAGCATAGACACTAGAATGACGAACACTTCGAACTGGTGTAACTTTTGAAGCGTGCAGTGCACACTGGAATCAAAGACATCCCTGCATTCCAGGTTTTATTGGGAATGCATCGAATCCAATATTTCCGTTTCCAATCTTCTGGTTCACTTGCAATGAATTTTTGAAATTACAAATCGATGAGCAAGCATTGAGACTTCAATGACACCCACTTCGAACTGGTGTAACTTTTGAAGTGTGCAGTGGACACTGGAATCGAAGACATTCCTGCATTCCACGTTTTTGTGGGAATGAATCGAATCCAATATTTCCATTCCCGATCTTCTGGTTCACCTGCAATGAATTTTCGAATTTACAAATCCATGAGCAAGCATAGACACTTCAATGACGCCCACTTCGAACTGGAATAACTTTTGAAGTGTACAGTGCACACTGGAATCAAAGACATCCCTGCATTCCAGGATTTTCTGGGAATGCATCGAATCCATTATTTCCATTCCTGCTCTTCTGGTTCGCTTGCAATGAATTTTTGAAATTACAAATCCATGAGCAAGCATAGAGACTTCAATGACGCCCACTTCGAACTGGTATAACTTTTGAAGCGTGCAGTGCACACTGGAATCAAAGACATCCCTGAATTCCAGGCTTTTCTTGGAATCCATCGAATCCAATATTTGTATTTCCGCTCTTAAGGTTCACTTGCAATGAATTTTCAAAATTACAAATCCATGAGCAAGAATAGACACTTCAATGACGCCCACTTCGAACTGGTATAACTTTTGAAGCGTTCCGTTGCACACTGGAATCGAATACATCCCTGCATTCCAGGCTTTTTTGGGAATGCATCGAATCCAATATTTCCGTTCCCGCTCTTCTGGTTCACCTGCAATGAATTTTCGAATTTACAAATCCATGAGCAAGCATAGACACTTCAATGACGCCCACTTCGAACTGGTGTAACTTTTGAAGCATGCAGTGCACACTGGAATCGAAGACAGCCCTGCATTCCAGGCTTTTTTGGGAATGCATCGAATCCAATATTTCCGTTCCCGCTCTTCTGGTTCACCTGCAATGAATTTTCGAATTTACAAATCCATGAGCAAGCATAGACACTTCAATGACGCCCACTTCGAACTGGTGTAACTTTTGAAGCATGCAGTGCACACTGGAATCGAAGACAGCCCTGCATTCCAGTCTTTTCCGTTAATGCATCGAATCCAATATTTCCGTTCCCGCTCTTCTGGTTCACTTGTAATGAATTATCGAAATTACAAATCCATGAGCAAGAATATACACTTCAATGACGCCCACTTCGAACTGGTATAACTTTTAAAGCATGCAGTGCACACTGGAATCGAAGACAGCCCTGAATTCCAGGCATTTCAGGGAATGCATCGAATCCATTATTTCCATTCCCGCTCTTCTGGTTCACCTGCAATGAATTTTCGAAATTACAAATCCATGAGCAAGCATAGACACTAGAATGACGAACACTTCGAACTGGTGTAACTTTTGAAGCGTGCAGTGCACACTGGAATCAAAGACATCCCTGCATTCCAGGTTTTATTGGGAATGCATCGAATCCAATATTTCCGTTTCCAATCTTCTGGTTCACTTGCAATGAATTTTTGAAATTACAAATCGATGAGCAAGCATTGAGACTTCAATGACACCCACTTCGAACTGGTGTAACTTTTGAAGTGTGCAGTGGACACTGGAATCGAAGACATTCCTGCATTCCACGTTTTTGTGGGAATGCATCGAATAGAAATATTTTCGTTCCCGCTCTTCTGGTTCACTTGCAATGAATTTTAGAAATTACAAATCCATGAGCAAGCATAGACACTTCAATGACGCCCACTTCGAACTAGTGTAACTTTTGAAGCGTGCAGTGCACACAGGAATCGAAGACATCCCTGCATTCCAGGCATTTCAGGGAATGCATCGAATCCTTTATTTCCAATCCCGCTCTTCTGGTTCACCTGCAATGAATTTTCGAATTTACAAATCCATGAGCAAGAATAGACACTTCAATGACGCCCACTTCGAACTGGTATAACTTTTGAAGCGTGCAGTGCACACTGGAATCGAAGACATCCCTGCATTCCACGTTTTTGTGGGAATGCATCGAATAAAATTATTTTCGTTCCCACTCTTCTGGTTCACTTGCAATGAATTTTCGAAAATACAAATATACGAGCAAGCATAGACACTTCAATTTAGCCCACTTCAAACTTTTAAAACTTTTCAAGCATGCAGTGCACACTGGAATCGAAGACATCCCTGCATTCCACGTTTTTGTGGGAATGAATCCAATCCAATATTTCCGTTCCCGCTCTTCTGGTTCACCTGCAATGAATTTTAGAAATTACAAATCCATGAGCAAGCATAGACACTTCAATGACGCCCACTTCGAACTAGTGTAACTTTTGAAGCGTGCAGTGCACACAGGAATCGAAGACATCCCTGCATTCCAGGCATTTCAGGGAATGCATCGAATCCTTTATTTCCAATCCCGCTCTTCTGGTTCACCTGCAATGAATTTTCGAATTTACAAATCCATGAGCAAGAATAGACACTTCAATGACGCCCACTTCGAACTGGTATAACTTTTGAAGCGTGCAGTGCACACTGGAATCGAAGACATCCCTGCATTCCACGTTTTTGTGGGAATGCATCGAATAAAATTATTTTCGTTCCCACTCTTCTGGTTCACTTGCAATGAATTTTCGAAAATACAAATATACGAGCAAGCATAGACACTTCAATTTAGCCCACTTCAAACTTTTAAAACTTTTCAAGCATGCAGTGCACACTGGAATCGAAGACATCCCTGCATTCCACGTTTTTGTGGGAATGAATCCAATCCAATATTTCCGTTCCCGCTCTTCTGGTTCACCTGCAATGAATTTTCGAATTTACAAATCCATGAGCAAGCATAGAAACTTCAATGACGCCCACTTCGAACTGGTATAACTTTTAAAGCATGCAGTGCACACTGGAATCGAAAACAGCCCTGAATTCCAGGCATTTCAGGGAATGCATCGAATCCATTATTTCCATTCCCGCTCTTCTGGTTCACCTGCAATGAATTTTCGAAATTACAAATCCATGAGCAAGCATAGACACTAGAATGACGAACACTTCGAACTGGTGTAACTTTTGAAGCGTGCAGTGCACACTGGAATCAAAGACATCCCTGCATTCCAGGTTTTATTGGGAATGCATCGAATCCAATATTTCCGTTTCCAATCTTCTGGTTCACTTGCAATGAATTTTTGAAATTACAAATCGATGAGCAAGCATTGAGACTTCAATGACACCCACTTCGAACTGGTGTAACTTTTGAAGTGTGCAGTGGACACTGGAATCGAAGACATTCCTGCATTCCACGTTTTTGTGGGAATGAATCGAATCCAATATTTCCATTCCCGATCTTCTGGTTCACCTGCAATGAATTTTCGAATTTACAAATCCATGAGCAAGCATAGACACTTCAATGACGCCCACTTCGAACTGGAATAACTTTTGAAGTGTACAGTGCACACTGGAATCAAAGACATCCCTGCATTCCAGGATTTTCTGGGAATGCATCGAATCCATTATTTCCATTCCTGCTCTTCTGGTTCGCTTGCAATGAATTTTTGAAATTACAAATCCATGAGCAAGCATAGAGACTTCAATGACGCCCACTTCGAACTGGTATAACTTTTGAAGCGTGCAGTGCACACTGGAATCAAAGACATCCCTGAATTCCAGGCTTTTCTTGGAATCCATCGAATCCAATATTTGTATTTCCGCTCTTAAGGTTCACTTGCAATGAATTTTCAAAATTACAAATCCATGAGCAAGAATAGACACTTCAATGACGCCCACTTCGAACTGGTATAACTTTTGAAGCGTTCCGTTGCACACTGGAATCGAAGACATCTCTGCATTCCAGGCTTGTCTGTGAATGCATTGAATCCAATATTTCTGTTCCCGCTCTTCTGGCTCACTTGCAATGAATTTTCGAAATTACAAATCCATGAGCAAGCATAGACACTTCAATGACGCCCACTTCGAACTAGTGTAACTTTTGAAGCGTGCAGTGCACACAGGAATCGAAGACATCCCTGCATTCCAGGCATTTCAGGGAATGCATCGAATCCATTATTTCCATTCACGCTCTTCTGGTTCACCTGCAATGAATTTTCGAATTTACAAATCAATGAGCAAGCATAGACACTTCAATGACGCCCACTTCGAACTGGTGTAACTTTTGAAGCGTGCAGTGCACACTTTAATCGAAGACATCCCTGCATTCCAGGTTTTTCTGAAAATGCATCGAATAAAATATTTCCGTTCCCGCTCTTCTGGTTCACTTGCAATGAATTTTCGAAATTACAAATCCATGAGCAAGCATAGACACTTCAATGACGCCCACTTCGAACTGGTGTAACTTTTGAAGCATGCAGTGCACACTGGAATCGAAGACATCCCTGCATTCCAGGCTTTTCTGGGAATGCATCGAATCTAATATTTCCGTTCCCGCTCTTCTAGTTCACTTGTAATGAATTTTCGAAATTACAAATACAAGAGCAAGAATAGACACTTCAATGACGCCCACTTCGAACTGGTATAACTTTTGAAGCGTGCAGTGCACACTGGAATCGAAGACATCCCTGCATTCCAGGCTTTTTTGGGAATGCACCGAATCCAATATTTCCGTTCCCGCTTTTCTGGTTCACTTGCTATGAATTTTCGAAACTACAAATCTATGAGCAAGCATAGACACTTCAATGATGCTCACTTCGATCTGGTGTAACTTTTGAAGCGTGCAGTGCACACTGGAATCGAAGACATCCCTACATTCCACGTTTTTGTGGGAATGCATCGAATAGAAATATTTTCGTTCCCGCTCTTCTGGTTCACTTGCAATGAATTTTAGAAATTACAAATCCATGAGCAAGCATAGACACTTCAATGACGCCCACTTCGAACTAGTGTAACTTTTGAAGCGTGCAGTGCACACAGGAATCGAAGACATCCCTGCATTCCAGGCATTTCAGGGAATGCATCGAATCCTTTATTTCCAATCCCGCTCTTCTGGTTCACCTGCAATGAATTTTCGAATTTACAAATCCATGAGCAAGAATAGACACTTCAATGACGCCCACTTCGAACTGGTATAACTTTTGAAGCGTGCAGTGCACACTGGAATCGAAGACATCCCTGCATTCCACGTTTTTGTGGGAATGCATCGAATAAAATTATTTTCGTTCCCACTCTTCTGGTTCACTTGCAATGAATTTTCGAAAATACAAATATACGAGCAAGCATAGACACTTCAATTTAGCCCACTTCAAACTTTTAAAACTTTTCAAGCATGCAGTGCACACTGGAATCGAAGACATCCCTGCATTCCACGTTTTTGTGGGAATGAATCCAATCCAATATTTCCGTTCCCGCTCTTCTGGTTCACCTGCAATGAATTTTCGAATTTACAAATCCATGAGCAAGCATAGACACTTCAATGACGCCCACTTCGAACTGGTGTAACTTTTGAAGCGTGCAGTGCACACTGGAATCGAAGACATAACTGAATTCCAGGCTTTTCTGGGAATCCATCGAATCCAATATTTGTATTTCCGCTCTAAAGGTTCACTTGCAATGAATTTTCAAAATTGCAATTCCATGAGCAAGCATAGACACTTCGATGACGCCCACTTCGAACTGGTGTAACTTTTGAAGCGTGCAGTGCACACTTTAATCGAAGACATCCCTGCATTCCAGGTTTTTCTGAAAATGCATCGAATAAAATATTTCCGTTCCCGCTCTTCTGGTTCACTTGCAATGAATTTTCGAAATTACAAATCCATGAGCAAGCATAGACACTTCAATGACGCCCACTTCGAACTGGTGTAACTTTTGAAGCATGCAGTGCACACTGGAATCGAAGACATCCCTGCATTCCAGGCTTTTTTGGGAATGCACCGAATCCAATATTTCCGTTCAAGCTCTTCTGGTTTACTTGCTATGAAATATCGAAATTACAAATCCATGAGCAAGCATAGACACTTCAATGACGCCCACTTCGAACTGGTATAACTTTTGAAGCGTGCAGTGCACACTGGAATAGAAGACATCCCTGCATTCCACGTTTTTGTGGGAATGCATCAAATCCAATATTTTTGTTCACGCTCTTCTGGTTCACTTGCAATGAATTTTCGAAATTACAAATCTATGAGCAAGCATAGACACTTCAATGACGCTACTTCAAACTGGTATAACTTTTGAAGCGTTCCGTTGCACACTGGAATCGAAGACATCTCTGCATTCCAGGCTTGTCTGTGAATGCATTGAATCCAATATTTCTGTTCCCGCTCTTCTGGCTAACTTGCAATGAATTTTCGAAATTACAAATCCATGAGCAAGCATAGACACTTCAATGACGCCCACTTCGAACTAGTGTAACTTTTGAAGCGTGCAGTGCACACAGGAATCGAAGACATCCCTGCATTCCAGGCATTTCAGGGAATGCATCGAATCCATTATTTCCATTCACGCTCTTCTGGTTCACCTGCAATAAATTTTCGAATTTACAAATCAATGAGCAAGCATAGACACTTCAATGACGCCCACTTCGAACTGGTGTAACTTTTGAAGCGTGCAGTGCACACTTTAATCGAAGACATCCCTGCATTCCAGGCTTTTCTGGGAATGCATCGAATCTAATATTTCCGTTCCCGCTCTTCTGGTTCACTTGCTATGAATTTTCGAAACTACAAATCTATGAGCAAGCATAGACACTTCAATGATGCTCACTTCGATCTGGTGTAACTTTTGAAGCGTGCAGTGCACACTGGAATCGAAGACATCCCTGCATTCCACGTTTTTGTGGGAATGCATCGAATAGAAATATTTTCGTTCCCGCTCTTCTGGTTCACTTGCAATGAATTTTAGAAATTACAAATCCATGAGCAAGCATAGACACTTCAATGACGCCCACTTCGAACTAGTGTAACTTTTGAAGCGTGCAGTGCACACAGGAATCGAAGACATCCCTGCATTCCAGGCATTTCAGGGAATGCATCGAATCCTTTATTTCCATTCCCGCTCTTCTGGTTCACCTGCAATGAATTTTCGAATTTACAAATCCATGAGCAAGAATAGACACTTCAATGACGCCCACTTCGAACTGGTATAACTTTTGAAGCGTGCAGTGTACACTGGAATCGAAGACATCCCTGCATTCCACGTTTTTGTGGGAATGCATCGAATAAAAATATTTTCGTTCCCACTCTTCTGGTTCACTTGCAATGAATTTTCGAAAATACAAATATATGAGCAAGCATAGACACTTCAATTTAGCCCACTTCAAACTTTTAAAACTTTTCAAGCATGCAGTGCACACTGGAATCGAAGACATCCCTGCATTCCACGTTTTTGTGGGAATGAATCCAATCCAATATTTCCGTTCCCGCTCTTCTGGTTCACCTGCAATGAATTTTCGAATTTACAAATCCATGAGCAAGCATAGACACTTCAATGACGCCCACTTCGAACTGGTGTAACTTTTGAAGCATGCAGTGCACACTGGAATCGAATACATCCCTGCATTCCAGGCTTTTTTGGGAATGCATCGAATCCAATATTTCCGTTCCCGCTCTTCTGGTTCACCTGCAATGAATTTTCGAATTTACAAATCCATGAGCAAGCATAGACACTTCAATGACGCCCACTTCGAACTGGTGTAACTTTTGAAGCATGCAGTGCACACTGGAATCGAAGACAGCCCTGCATTCCAGGCTTTTTTGGGAATGCATCGAATCCAATATTTCCGTTCCCGCTCTTCTGGTTCACCTGCAATGAATTTTCGAATTTACAAATCCATGAGCAAGCATAGACACTTCAATGACGCCCACTTCGAACTGGTGTAACTTTTGAAGCATGCAGTGCACACTGGAATCGAAGACAGCCCTGCATTCCAGTCTTTTCCGTTAATGCATCGAATCCAATATTTCCGTTCCCGCTCTTCTGGTTCACTTGTAATGAATTATCGAAATTACAAATCCATGAGCAAGAATATACACTTCAATGACGCCCACTTCGAACTGGTATAACTTTTAAAGCATGCAGTGCACACTGGAATCGAAGACAGCCCTGAATTCCAGGCATTTCAGGGAATGCATCGAATCCATTATTTCCATTCCCGCTCTTCTGGTTCACCTGCAATGAATTTTCGAAATTACAAATCCATGAGCAAGCATAGACACTAGAATGACGAACACTTCGAACTGGTGTAACTTTTGAAGCGTGCAGTGCACACTGGAATCAAAGACATCCCTGCATTCCAGGTTTTATTGGGAATGCATCGAATCCAATATTTCCGTTTCCAATCTTCTGGTTCACTTGCAATGAATTTTTGAAATTACAAATCGATGAGCAAGCATTGAGACTTCAATGACACCCACTTCGAACTGGTGTAACTTTTGAAGTGTGCAGTGGACACTGGAATCGAAGACATTCCTGCATTCCACGTTTTTGTGGGAATGAATCGAATCCAATATTTCCATTCCCGATCTTCTGGTTCACCTGCAATGAATTTTCGAATTTACAAATCCATGAGCAAGCATAGACACTTCAATGACGCCCACTTCGAACTGGAATAACTTTTGAAGTGTACAGTGCACACTGGAATCAAAGACATCCCTGCATTCCAGGATTTTCTGGGAATGCATCGAATCCATTATTTCCATTCCCGCTCTTCTGGTTCACCTGCAATGAATTTTCGAAATTACAAATCCATGAGCAAGCATAGACACTAGAATGACGAACACTTCGAACTGGTGTAACTTTTGAAGCGTGCAGTGCACACTGGAATCAAAGACATCCCTGCATTCCAGGTTTTATTGGGAATGCATCGAATCCAATATTTCCGTTTCCAATCTTCTGGTTCACTTGCAATGAATTTTTGAAATTACAAATCGATGAGCAAGCATTGAGACTTCAATGACACCCACTTCGAACTGGTGTAACTTTTGAAGTGTGCAGTGGACACTGGAATCGAAGACATTCCTGCATTCCACGTTTTTGTGGGAATGAATCGAATCCAATATTTCCATTCCCGATCTTCTGGTTCACCTGCAATGAATTTTCGAATTTACAAATCCATGAGCAAGCATAGACACTTCAATGACGCCCACTTCGAACTGGAATAACTTTTGAAGTGTACAGTGCACACTGGAATCAAAGACATCCCTGCATTCCAGGATTTTCTGGGAATGCATCGAATCCATTATTTCCATTCCTGCTCTTCTGGTTCGCTTGCAATGAATTTTTGAAATTACAAATCCATGAGCAAGCATAGAGACTTCAATGACGCCCACTTCGAACTGGTATAACTTTTGAAGCGTGCAGTGCACACTGGAATCAAAGACATCCCTGAATTCCAGGCTTTTCTTGGAATCCATCGAATCCAATATTTGTATTTCCGCTCTTAAGGTTCACTTGCAATGAATTTTCAAAATTACAAATCCATGAGCAAGAATAGACACTTCAATGACGCCCACTTCGAACTGGTATAACTTTTGAAGCGTTCCGTTGCACACTGGAATCGAAGACATCTCTGCATTCCAGGCTTGTCTGTGAATGCATTGAATCCAATATTTCTGTTCCCGCTCTTCTGGCTCACTTGTAATGAATTTTCGAAATTACAAATCCATGAGCAAGCATAGACACTTCAATGACGCCCACTTCGAACTAGTGTAACTTTTGAAGCGTGCAGTGCACACAGGAATCGAAGACATCCCTGCATTCCAGGCATTTCAGGGAATGCATCGAATCCATTATTTCCATTCACGCTCTTCTGGTTCACCTGCAATGAATTTTCGAATTTACAAATCAATGAGCAAGCATAGACACTTCAATGACGCCCACTTCGAACTGGTGTAACTTTTGAAGCATGCAGTGCACACTGGAATCGAAGACATCCCTGCATTCCAGGCTTTTCTGGGAATGCATCGAATCTAATATTTCCGTTCCCGCTCTTCTAGTTCACTTGTAATGAATTTTCGAAATTACAAATACAAGAGCAAGAATAGACACTTCAATGACGCCCACTTCGAACTGGTATAACTTTTGAAGCGTGCAGTGCACACTGGAATCGAAGACATCCCTGCATTCCAGGCTTTTTTGGGAATGCACCGAATCCAATATTTCCGTTCCCGCTTTTCTGGTTCACTTGCTATGAATTTTCGAAACTACAAATCTATGAGCAAGCATAGACACTTCAATGATGCTCACTTCGATCTGGTGTAACTTTTGAAGCGTGCAGTGCACACTGGAATCGAAGACATCCCTACATTCCACGTTTTTGTGGGAATGCATCGAATAGAAATATTTTCGTTCCCGCTCTTCTGGTTCACTTGCAATGAATTTTAGAAATTACAAATCCATGAGCAAGCATAGACACTTCAATGACGCCCACTTCGAACTAGTGTAACTTTTGAAGCGTGCAGTGCACACAGGAATCGAAGACATCCCTGCATTCCAGGCATTTCAGGGAATGCATCGAATCCTTTATTTCCAATCCCGCTCTTCTGGTTCACCTGCAATGAATTTTCGAATTTACAAATCCATGAGCAAGAATAGACACTTCAATGACGCCCACTTCGAACTGGTATAACTTTTGAAGCGTGCAGTGCACACTGGAATCGAAGACATCCCTGCATTCCACGTTTTTGTGGGAATGCATCGAATAAAATTATTTTCGTTCCCACTCTTCTGGTTCACTTGCAATGAATTTTCGAAAATACAAATATACGAGCAAGCATAGACACTTCAATTTAGCCCACTTCAAACTTTTAAAACTTTTCAAGCATGCAGTGCACACTGGAATCGAAGACATCCCTGCATTCCACGTTTTTGTGGGAATGAATCCAATCCAATATTTCCGTTCCCGCTCTTCTGGTTCACCTGCAATGAATTTTCGAATTTACAAATCCATGAGCAAGCATAGACACTTCAATGACGCCCACTTCGAACTGGTGTAACTTTTGAAGCATGCAGTGCACACTGGAATCGAATACATCCCTGCATTCCAGGCTTTTTTGGGAATGCATCGAATCCAATATTTCCGTTCCCGCTCTTCTGGTTCACCTGCAATGAATTTTCGAATTTACAAATCCATGAGCAAGCATAGACACTTCAATGACGCCCACTTCGAACTGGTGTAACTTTTGAAGCATGCAGTGCACACTGGAATCGAAGACAGCCCTGCATTCCAGGCTTTTTTGGGAATGCATCGAATCCAATATTTCCGTTCCCGCTCTTCTGGTTCACCTGCAATGAATTTTCGAATTTACAAATCCATGAGCAAGCATAGACACTTCAATGACGCCCACTTCGAACTGGTGTAACTTTTGAAGCATGCAGTGCACACTGGAATCGAAGACAGCCCTGCATTCCAGTCTTTTCCGTTAATGCATCGAATCCAATATTTCCGTTCCCGCTCTTCTGGTTCACTTGTAATGAATTATCGAAATTACAAATCCATGAGCAAGAATATACACTTCAATGACGCCCACTTCGAACTGGTATAACTTTTAAAGCATGCAGTGCACACTGGAATCGAAGACAGCCCTGCATTCCAGGCATTTCAGGGAATGCATCGAATCCATTATTTCCATTCCCGCTCTTCTGGTTCACCTGCAATGAATTTTCGAAATTACAAATCCATGAGCAAGCATAGACACTAGAATGACGAACACTTCGAACTGGTGTAACTTTTGAAGCGTGCAGTGCACACTGGAATCAAAGACATCCCTGCATTCCAGGTTTTATTGGGAATGCATCGAATCCAATATTTCCGTTTCCAATCTTCTGGTTCACTTGCAATGAATTTTTGAAATTACAAATCGATGAGCAAGCATTGAGACTTCAATGACACCCACTTCGAACTGGTGTAACTTTTGAAGTGTGCAGTGGACACTGGAATCGCAGACATTCCTGCATTCCACGTTTTTATGGGAATGAATCGAATCCAATATTTCCATTCCCGATCTTCTGGTTCACCTGCAATGAATTTTCGAATTTACAAATCCATGAGCAAGCTTAGACACTTCAATGACGCCCACTTCGAACTGGAATAACTTTTGAAGTGCACAGTGCACTCTGGAATCAAAGACATCCCTGCATTCCAGGATTTTCTGGGAATGCATCGAATCCATTATTTCCATTCCTGCTCTTCTGGTTCGCTTGCAATGAATTTTTGAAATTACAAATCCATGAGCAAGCATAGAGACTTCAATGACGCCCACTTCGAACTGGTATAACTTTTGAAGCGTGCAGTGCACACTGGAATCAAAGACATCCCTGAATTCCAGGCTTTTCTTGGAATCCATCGAATCCAATATTTGTATTTCCGCTCTTAAGGTTCACTTGCAATGAATTTTCAAAATTACAAATCCATGAGCAAGCATAGACACTTCAATGACGCCCACTTCGAACTGGTGTAACTTTTGAAGCGTGCAGTGCACACTGGAGTTGAAGACATCCCTGCATTCTACGTTTTTGTAGGAATGCATCGAATCAATATTTTCGTTCCCGCTTTTCTGGTTCACTTGCAATGAATTTTCGAAATTACAAATCCATGAGCAAGCATAGACACTTCAATGACGCCCACTTCGAACTGGTATAACTTTTGAAGCGTGCAGTGCACACTGGAATCGAAGACATCCCTGCATTACAGGCTTTTCTGGGAATGCATCGAATCCATTATTTCCGTTCCTGCTCTTCTAGTTCACTTGCAAAAAATTTTCGAAATTACAAATTCATTAGCAAGCATAGACACTTCAATGACGCCCACTTTGAACTGGTATAACTTTTGAAGCATGCAGTGCACACTGGAATAGAAGACATCCCTGCATTCCACGTTTTTGTGGGAATGCATCAAATAAAATATTTTCGTTCACGCTCTTCTGGTTCACGTGCAATGAATTTTCGAAATTACAAATCCATGAGAAAGCATAGACACTTCAATGACGCCCACTTTGAACTGGTATAACTTTTGAAGCGTGCAGTGCACACTGGAATCGAAGACATCCCTGCATTCCAGGATTTTCTGGGAATGCATCGAATCCATCATTTCCATTCCTGCTCTTCTAGTTCACTTGCAAAAAATTTTCGAAATTACAAATTCATTAGCAAGCATAGACACTTCAATGACGCCCACTTTGAACTGGTATAACTTTTGAAGCATGCAGTGCACACTGGAATAGAAGACATCCCTGCATTCCACGTTTTTGTGGGAATGCATCAAATAAAATATTTTCGTTCACGCTCTTCTGGTTCACGTGCAATGAATTTTCGAAATTACAAATCCATGAGAAAGCATAGACACTTCAATGACGCCCACTTTGAACTGGTATAACTTTTGAAGCGTGCAGTGCACACTGGAATCGAAGACATCCCTGCATTCCAGGATTTTCTGGGAATGCATCGAATCCATCATTTCCATTCCTGCTCTTCTGGTTCACTTGCAATGAATTTTTGAAATAACAAATCCATGAGCAAGCATAGAAACTTCAATGAAGCAAACTTCGAACTGGTATAACTTTTGAAGCGTGCAGTGCACACTGGAATCAAAGACATCCCTGAATTCCAGGCTTTTCTTGGAATCCATCGAATCCAATATTTGTTCTTCCGCTCTTAAGGTTCACTTGCAATGAATTTTCAAAATTACAAATTCATGAGCAAGCATAGACACTTCAATGACGCCCACTTCGAACTGGTGTAACTTTTGAAGCGTGCAGTGCACACTGGAGTTGATGACATCCCTGCATTCCAGGTTTTATTGGGAATGCATCGAATCCAATATTTCCGTTTCCAATCTTCTGGTTCATTTGCAATGAATTTTTGAAATTACAAATCGATGAGCAAGCATGGAGACTTCAATGACACCCACTTCGAACTGGTGTAACTTTTGAAGTGTGCAGTGCACACTGGAATCGAAGACATCCCTGCATTCCACGTTTTTGTGGGAATGAATCGAATCCAATATTTCCGTTCCCACTCTTCTGGTTCACCTGCAATGAATTTTCGATTTTACAAATCCATGAGCAAGCATAGTCACTTCAATGACGCCCACTTCGAACTGGTGTAACTTTTGAAGCATGCAGTGCACACTGGAATCGAAGACATCCCTGCATTCCAGGCTTTTCTGGGAATGCATCGAATCTAATATTTTCGTTCCCGCTCTTCTAGTTCACTTGCAATGAATTTTCAAAATTACAAATACAAGAGCAAGAATAGACACTTCAATGACGCCCACTTCGAACTGGTATAACTTTTGAAGCGTGCAGTGCACACTGGAATCGAAGACATCCCTGCATTCCAGGCTTTTTTGGGAATGCACCGAATCCAATATTTCCGTTCCCGCGTTTCTGGTTCACTTGCTATGAATTTTCGAAATTACAAATCTATGAGCAAGCATAGACACTTCAATGATGCTCACTTCGAACTGGTGTAACTTTTGAAGCGTGCAGTGCACACTGAAATCAAAGACATCCCTGCATTCCAGGATTTTCTGGGAATGCATCGAATCCATTATTTCCATTCCTGCTCTTCTGGTTCACTTGCAATGAATTTTTGAAATTACAAATCCATGAGCAAGCGTAGAGACTTCAATGACGCCCACTTCGAACTGGTATAACTTTTGAAGCGTGCAGTGCACACTGGAATCAAAGACATCCCTGAATTCCAGGCTTTTCTTGGAATCCATCGAATCCAATATTTGTATTTCCGCTCTTAAGGTTCACTTGCAATGAATTTTCAAAATTACAAATCCATGAGCAAGCATAGACACTTCAATGACGCCCACTTCGAACTGGTGTAACTTTTGAAGCGTGCAGTGCACACTGGAGTTGAAGACATCCCTGCATTCCACGTTTTTGTAGGAATGCATCGAATCAATATTTTCGTTCCCGCTTTTCTGGTTCACTTGCAATGAATTTTCGAAATTACAAATCCATGAGCAAGCATAGACACTTCAATGACGCCCACTTCGAACTGGTGTAACTTTTGAAGCGTTCCGTTGCACACTGGAATCGAAGACATCTCTGCATTCCAGGCTTGTCTGTGAATGCATTGAATCCAATATTTCTGTTCCCGCTCTTCTGGTTCACTTGCAATGAATTTTCGAAATTACAAATCAATGGTCAAGTATAGACACTTCAATGACGCCCACTTCGAACTGGTATAACTTTTGAAGCGTGCAGTGCACACTGGAATCGAAGACATTAATGAATTCCAGGTTTTTCTGGGAATCCATCAAATCCAATATTTGTATTTCCGCTCTCAAGGTTCACTTGCAATGAATTTTCAAAATTGCAATTCCATGAGCAAGCATAGACACTTCAATGACGCCCACTTCGAACTGGTGTAACTTTTGAAGCGTGCAGTGCACACTGGAATCGAAGACATCCCTGCATTCCAGGCTTTTCTGGAAATGCATCGAATAAAATATTTCCGTTCCCGCTCTTCTGGTTCACTTGCAATGAATTTTCGAAATTACAAATCCATGAGCAAGCATAGACACTTCAATGACGCCCACTTCGAACTGGAGTAACTTTTGATGCATGCAGTGCACACTGGAATTGAAGACATCCCTGCATTCCTGAATGTCCAAAGAATGAAATGAATCTAACAGTTTCATTCTACGTCCATTAGTTCATTTGCAATGAATTTTCGAAGTTACAAATCAATGAGCAAGCATAGACACTTCAATGACGCCCACTTCGAACTGGTATAACTTTTGAAGCGTGCAGTGCACGCTGGAATCGACGACATCCCTGCATTCCAGGCTTTTTTGGGAATGCACCGAATCCAATATTTCCGTTCCCGCTTTTCTGGTTCACTTGCTATGAATTTTCGAAATTACAAATCTATGAGCAAGCATAGACACTTTAATGATGCTCACTTCGAACTGGTGTAACTTTTGAAGCGTGCAGTGCACACTGGAATCGAAGACATCCCTGCATTCCACGTTTTTGTGGGAATGCATCGAATAAAAATATTTTCGTTCCCGCTTTTCTGGTTCTCTTGCAATGAATTTTCGAAATTACAAATATATGAGCAAGCATAGACACTTCAATGACGCCCACTTCGAACTGGTATAACTTTTGAAGCGTGCAGTGCACACTGGAATCGAAGACATCCCTGCATTACAGGCTTTTCTGGGAATGCATCGAATCCAATATTTCCGTTCCAGCTCTTCTGGTTCACTTGCAATGAATTTTCGAAGTTACAAATCCATGACCAAGCATAGACACTTCAATGACGCCCACTTCGAACTGGTATAACTTTTGAAGCGTGCAGTGCACACTGGAATCGAAGACATAAATGAATTCCAGGCATTTCTGGGAATCCATCGAATCCAATATTTGTATTTCCGCTCTTAAGGTTCACTTGCAATGAATTTTCAAAATTGCAATTGCATGAGCAAGCATAGACACTTCAATGACGCCCACTTCGAACTGGTGTAACTTTTGAAGCGTGCAGTGCACACTGGAATCGAAGACATCCCTGCATTCCAGGCTTTTTTGGGAATGCACCGAATCCAATATTTCCGTTCAAGCTCTTCTGGTTTACTTGCTATGAAATATCGAAATTACAAATCCATGAGCAAGCATAGAAACTTCAATGACGCTCACTTCGAACTGGTATAACTTTTGAAGCGTGCAGTGCACACTGGAATAGAAGACATCCCTGCATTCCACGTTTTTGTGGGAATGCATCAAATCCAATATTTTCGTTCACGCTCTTCTGGTTCACTTGCAATGAATTTTCGAAATTACAAATCCATGAGCAAGCATAGACACTTCAAAGACGCCCACTTCGAACTGGTATACCTTTTGAAGCATGCAGTGCACACTGGAATCGAAGACATCCCTGCATTCCAGGCTTGTCTGTGGATGCATTGAATCCAATATTTCCGTTCCCGCTCTTCTGGTTCACCTGCAATGAATTTTCGAATTTACAAATCCACGAGCAAGCATAGACACTTCAATGACGCCCACTTTGAACTGGTGTAACTTTTGAAGCATGCAGTGCACACTGGAATTGGAGACAACAATGCATTCCTAAATGTCCAAGGAATGCAATGCATCTAACAGCTCCATTCTACGTCCATTAGTTCATTTGCAATGAGTTTTCGAAGTTACAAATCCATGAGCAAGCATAGACACTTCGATGACGCCCACTTTGAACTGGTGTAACTTTTGAAGCATGCAGTGCACACTGGAATTGGAGACAACAATGCATTCCTAAATGTCCAAGGAATGCAATGCATCTAACAGCTCCATTCTACGTCCATTAGTTCATTTGCAATGAGTTTTCGAAGTTACAAATCCATGAGCAAGCATAGACACTTCGATGACGCCCACTTTGAACTGGTGTAACTTTTGAAGCATGCAGTGCACACTGGAATTGAAGACATCCCTGCATTCCTGAATGTCCAAGGAATGAAATGCATCTAACAGTTTCATTCTACATCCATTAGTTCATTTGCAATGAATTTTCGAAGTTACAAATCAATGAGCAAGCATAGACACTTCAATGACGCCCACTTTGAACTGGTGTAACTTTTAAAGCATGCAGTGCACACTGGAATTGGAGACAACAATGCATTCCTAAATGTCCAAGGAATGCAATGCATCTAACAGCTCCATTCTACGTCCATTAGTTCATTTGCAATGAGTTTTCGAAGTTACAAATCCATGAGCAAGCATAGACACTTCGATGACGCCCACTTTGAACTGGTGTAACTTTTGAAGCATGCAGTGCACACTGGAATTGAAGACATCCCTGCATTCCTGAATGTCAAAGGAATGAAATGCATCTAACAGTTTCATTCTACATCCATTAGTTCATTTGCAATGAATTTTCGAAGTTACAAATCAATGAGCAAGCATAGACACTTCAATGACGCCCACTTCGAACTGGTGTAACTTTTGAAGCATGCAGTGCACACTGGAATCGAAGACATCCCTGCATTCCAGGCTTTTCTGGAAATGCATCGAATAAAATATTTCCGTTCCCGCTCTTCTGGTTCACTTGCAATGAATTTTCGAAATTACAAATCCATGAGCAAGCATAGACACTTCAATGACGCCCACTTCGAACTGGTATAACTTTTAAAGCGTGCAGTGCACACTGGAATGGAAGACATTACTGCATTCCAGGCTTTTTTGGGAATGCGCCGAATCCAATATTTCCGTTCAAGCTCTTCTGGTTTACTTGCTATGAATTTTCGAAATTACAAATCCATGAGCAAGCATAGACACTTCAATGACGCCCACTTCGTACTGGTATAACTTTTAAAGCGTGCAGTGCACACTGGAATCGAAGACATCCCTGCATTCCAGGCTTTTTTTGGGAATGCACCGAATCCAATATTTCCGTTCAAGCTCTTCTGGTTTACTTGCTATGAAATATCGAAATTACAAATCCATGAGCAAGCATAGACACTTCAATGACGCTCACTTCGAACTGGTATAACTTTTGAAGCGTGCAGTGCACACTGGAATAGAAGACATCCCTGCATTCCACGTTTTTGTGGGAATGCATCAAATCCAATATTTTCGTTCACGCTCTTCTGGTTCACTTGCAATGAATTTTCGAAATTACAAATCCATGAGCAAGCATAGACACTTCAAAGACGCCCACTTCGAACTGGTATACCTTTTGAAGCATGCAGTGCACACTGGAATCGAAGACATCCCTGCATTCCAGGCTTGTCTGTGAATGCATTGAATCCAATATTTCCGTTCCCGCTCTTCTGGTTCACCTGCAATGAATTTTCGAATTTACAAATCCACGAGCAAGCATAGACACTTCAATGACGCCCACTTTGAACTGGTGTAACTTTTGAAGCATGCAGTGCACACTGGAATTGGAGACAACAATGCATTCCTAAATGTCCAAGGAATGCAATGCATCTAACAGCTCCATTCTACGTCCATTAGTTCATTTGCAATGAGTTTTCGAAGTTACAAATCCATGAGCAAGCATAGACACTTCGATGACGCCCACTTTGAACTGGTGTAACTTTTGAAGCATGCAGTGCACACTGGAATTGAAGACATCCCTGCATTCCTGAATGTCCAAGGAATGAAATGCATCTAACAGTTTCATTCTACATCCATTAGTTCATTTGCAATGAATTTTCGAAGTTACAAATCAATGAGCAAGCATAGACACTTCAATGACGCCCACTTTGAACTGGTGTAACTTTTAAAGCATGCAGTGCACACTGGAATTGGAGACAACAATGCATTCCTAAATGTCCAAGGAATGCAATGCATCTAAAAGCTCCATTCTACGTCCATTAGTTCATTTGCAATGAGTTTTCGAAGTTACAAATCCATGAGCAAGCATAGACACTTCGATGACGCCCACTTTGAACTGGTGTAACTTTTGAAGCATGCAGTGCACACTGGAATTGAAGACATCCCTGCATTCCTGAATGTCCAAGGAATGAAATGCATCTAACAGTTTCATTCTACATCCATTAGTTCATTTGCAATGAATTTTCGAAGTTACAAATCAATGAGCAAGCATAGACACTTCAATGACGCCCACTTTGAACTGGTGTAACTTTTAAAGCATGCAGTGCACACTGGAATTGGAGACAACAATGCATTCCTAAATGTCCAAGGAATGCAATGCATCTAACAGCTCCATTCTACGTCCATTAGTTCATTTGCAATGAGTTTTCGAAGTTACAAATCCATGAGCAAGCATAGACACTTCGATGACGCCCACTTTGAACTGGTAACTTTTGAAGCATGCAGTGCACACTGGAATTGAAGACATCCCTGCATTCCTGAATGTCCAAGGAATGAAATGCATCTAACAGTTTCATTCTACATCCATTAGTTCATTTGCAATGAATTTTCGAAGTTACAAATCAATGAGCAAGCATAGACACTTCAATGACGCCCACTTCGAACTGGTGTAAATTTTGAAGCATGCAGTGCACACTGGAATCGAAGACATCCCTGCATTCCAGGCTTTTCTGGGAATGCGTCGAATCCATTATTTCTGCTCCCGCTCTTCTGGTTCAATTGCAATTAATTTTCGAAATTACAAATTCATGAGCAAGCAGAGACACTTCAATGACGACCACTTCGAACTGGTATAACTTTTGAAGCGTGCAGTGCACACTGGAATCGAAGCCATCTCTGCATTCGGGTAGGTTTATACTCCAAACTTTGCTAAGATTTGCAAGCTTTGAAGTTCTGTAAAATTAGCTCCCCAAAGCTTAGCTTGTTCACACATACATGTGGCCTTGTAAAGTTTACCCTATTTTATGACCTTTATATTATATAAAACAGATACACAAAACAATAAAACCCTTCCCCTTCTGGAAGAAAAAAGGTGTGACTTATTCACCCCTTTTGTGTATCCATTTCCTGATTGGTGCCGTGAGTTGCTAAGCTTTGAAAAGTTGAACAATTTCAAAGCTAGCTTCATGCTCTGGCGAAGGCAAAAACCTGATGCTCTGACGTCATTTTTGAAGCTTCGCAGGCTGCTTTGCCGCTTAGCAAGGGAGTATAAACCAACCATTCCAGGCTTTTTTGGGAATGCATCGAATCCAATATTTCCGTTTCTGCTCTTCTGGTTCACTTGCAATGAATTTTCGAATTTACAAATCCATGAGCAAGCATAGACACTTCAATGATGCCCACTTCGAACTGTTATAACTTTTGAAGCGTGCAGTGCACACTGGATTCGAAGACATCCCTGAATTCCAGGCTTTTCTGGAAATGTATAGAATCAAATATTTGTATTTCCGCTCTTCTTGTTCACTTGCAAAGAATTTTCGAAATTACAAACCCATGAGCAAGCATAGACACTTCAATGACAAACACTTCGAACTGGTGTAACTTATGAAGCATGCAGTGCACACTAGAATTGGAGACATCAATGTTTTCCTGAATGTCCAAGGAATGCAATGCATCTAACAGCTCCATTCTACAAAAATTAGTAAAAATTGTCAAAAAATGACATTTTTCTATGAAATTCTCTTGGAAGTTTTTCAAAAAATGGCCAAAAATGAAAGTAACTGGTATAACTTTTGAAGCGTGCAGTGCACACTGGAATCGAAGACATAACTGAATTCCAGGCTTTTCTGGGAATGCATCAAATCCAATATTTGTATTTCCGCTATTCTGGTTCACTTGCAATGCATTTTCGAAATTACAAATCCATGAGCAAGCATAGACACTTCAATGACGCCCACTTCGAACTGGTATAACTTTTGAAGCGTGCAGTGCACAGTGGAATCGAAGACATCCCTGCATTCCGGGCTTTTCTGGGAATGCATTGAATCCAATATTTCTGTTCCTGCTATTCTGATTCACTTGCAATGAATTTTCGAAGTTACAAATCCATGAGCAAGCATAAACACTTCTATGACGCCCACTTTGAACTGGTGTAACTTTTGAAGCGTACAGTGCACACTGGAATCGAAGACATCCCTGAATTTCGTATTTTTTGGGAATGCAACGAATCCAATATTTCCGTTCCCGCTCTTCTGTTTCACCTGCAATAAATTTTTGAAATTACAAATTCATGAGCAAGCATAGACACTTCAATGACGTCCACTTTGAACTGGTGTATCTTTTG
The DNA here is from genome assembly GCA_036925085.1 of Brachycybe producta. Classification (NCBI taxonomy): domain Eukaryota; kingdom Metazoa; phylum Arthropoda; class Diplopoda; order Playtdesmida; family Andrognathidae; genus Brachycybe; species Brachycybe producta. The sequence goes on from JAUPFP010000060.1 coordinate 265,878, forward strand.
AAGCATGCAGTGCACACTGGAATTGAAGACATCTCTGCAGTCCTGAATGTCCAAGGAATGCAATGCATCTAACACCTTCGTTCTCTGTCCATTAGTTCATTTGCAATGAATTTTAGAATTTACAAATCCATGAGCAAGCATAGATACTTCAATGACGCCCACTTTGAACTGGTGTAACTTTTGAAGCATGCAGTGTACACTGGAATTGAAGACATCCCTGCATTCCTGAATGTCCAAGGAATGCAATGCATCTAACAGCTTCATTCTATGCCCATTATTTCATTTGCAGTGTATTTTAGAATGTACAAATCCATGAGCCAGCATAGACACTTCAATGACACCCACTTTGAACTGTGTAACTTTTGAAGCATGCAGTGCACACTGGAATTGAAGACATCCCTTCATTCCTGAATGTCCAAGGAATGCAATGCATCTAACAGCTTCATTCTACGCCCATTATTTTATTTGCAGTGAATTTTAGATTTTACAAATCCAAGAGCCAGCATAGACACTTCAATGACGCCCACTTTGTACTGGTGTAACTTTTGAAGCATGCAGTGCACACTAGAATTGAACACATTATTGCATTACTGAATGTCCAATAAATGCAATGCGTCTAACAGTTTCATTCTACGTCCATATTTTCATTTGCAATGAATTTTAGAATTTACAAATTCATGAGCAAGCATAGATACTTCAATGATGCCCACTTTGAACTGGTGTAACTTTTGAAGCATGCAGTGAACAATGGAATTGAAGACATCCCTGCATTCCTGAAAGTCGAAAGAACGCAAAGCATCTAGCAGCTTCATTCTCCGTCCATTAGTTCATTTGCAATGAATTTTAGAATTTACAAATCCATGAGCAAGCATAGACCAATGATGCCTACTTTGAACTGGTGTAACTTTGAAGCATGCAGTGTACACTGGAATTGAAGACAACCCTGCATTACTGAATGTCCAAGAAATGCAATGCATCAAACAACTTCATTCTACGTCCATTAGTTCATTTGCAGTGAATTTTAGAATTTACAAATCCATGAGCAAGCATAGACACTTCGATGATGCCCACTTTGAACTGGTGTAACTTTTGAAGCATGCAGTGCACACTGGAATTGAAGACATCCCTGCATTCCTGAATGTCCAAGGAATGAAATGCATCTAAGAGTTTCATTCTACGTCCATTAGTTCATTTGCAATGAATTTTCGAAGTTACAAATCCATGAGCAAGCATAGACACTTCAATGACGCCCACTTCGAACTTTTAAAACTTTTGAAGCAAGCAGTGCACACTGGAATCGAAGACATCCCTGAATGTCTTCGATTCAGGGAATGCATCGTATCCAATATTTGTAATTCCGCTCTTCTGGTTCACTTGCATTGAATTTTCGAAATTAGAAATTCATGAGCAAGCATAAACACTTTACTGACGCCCAATTCGAACTGGTATAACTTTTGAAGCGTGCAGTGCACACTGGAATCGAAGACATCCCTGCATTCCAGGCTTTTTTGGAATGCATCGAATCCAATATTTGTATTTCCGCTCTTCTGGTTCACTTGCAATGAATTTGCGAAGTTACAAATCCATGAGCAAGCATAGACACTTCAATGACGCCCACTTCGAACAGGTGTAACTTTTGAAGCGTACAGTGCACACGGGATTCGAAGACATCCCTGCATTCCAGGCTTTTTTGGGAATGCATTGAATCCAATATTTCTGCTCCCGCTATTCTGATTCACTTGCAATGAATTTTCGAAGTTACAAATCCATGAGCAAGAATAAACACTTCTATGACGCCCACTTTGAACTGGTGCAACTTTTGAAGCGTACAGTGCACACTGGAATCGAAGACATCATTGCATTACAGGCTTTTCTGGGAATGCATCAAATCCAATATTTCCGTTCCCGCTCTTCTGGTTCACTTGCAATGAATTTTTGAAATTACAAATTCATGAGCAAGCATAGACACTTCAATGACGCCCACTTCGAACTAGTATACATTTTGAATCGTGCAGGGCACCCTGTAATCGAAGACATCCCTGCATTCTAGGCTTATTTGGGAATGCATCGAATCCAATATTTCCGTTCCCGCTCTTCTGGTTCACTTGCAATGAATTTTCGAAATTACAAATCCATGACCAAGCATAGACACTTCAATGATGCCCACTTTGAACTGGTGTAACTTTTGAAGCATGCAGTGCACCCTGGAATTGGAGACAACACTGCATTCCTGAATGTCCAAGGAATGAAATGCATCTAACAATTTCAATCTACGTCCATTAGTTCATTTGCAATGAATTTTAGATTTTACAAATCCATGAGCAAGCATAGACACTTCAATGACGCCCAGTTCGAACTGGTGCAACTTTTGAAGCATGCAGTGCACACTGGAATTGAAGACATATCTGCATTCCTGAATGTCCAAGGAATGCAATGCATCTAACAGCTTCATTCTCTGTCCATTAGTTCATTTGCAATGACTTTTTGAAGTTACAAATCCATGAGGAAGCATAGACACTTCAATGACACCCACTTTGAACTGGTGTAACTTTTGAAGCATGCAGTGCACACTGGAATTGGAGACAACAATGCATTCCTGAATGTCCAATAAATGCAATGCATCTAACAGCTCCATTCTATGAAAATTAGTAAAAATTGTCAAAAAATGACATTTTTCCATTTGTACCCTTCTAGGGAGTTTTTTCAAAAAACGGCCAAAAATGAAAGTAACTGGTGTAACTTTTGAAGCATGCAGTGCACACTGGAATTGAAAACATCTCTGAAGTCCTGAATGTCCAAGGAATGCAATGCATCTAACAGCTTCATTCTATGCCCATTATTTCATTTGCAGTGATTTTTAGAATTTACAAATCCATGAGCCAGCATAGACACTTCAATGATGCCCAATTTGAACAGGTGTAACTTTTGAAGCATGCAGTGCACAATGGAATTGAACACATTAATGCATTCCTGAATGTCCAATAAATGCAATGCATCTAACAGCTTCATTCTATGCCCATTATTTCATTTGCAGTGAATTTTAGAATTTACAAATCCATGAGCCAGCATAGACACTTCAATGACGCCCACTTTGAACTGGTGTAACTTTTGAAGCATGCTGTGCACACTGGAATTGAAGACATCCCTGCATTCTTGAATGTCCAAGGAATGAAATGCATCTAACAGCTTCATTCTACAAAAATTAGTAAAAATTGTCAAAATATGACATTTATCTATGAAATTCTCTAGGAAGTTTTTCAAAAAACAGCCAAAAATGAAAGTAACTGGTGTAACTTTTGAAGCATGCAGTGCACACTGGAATTGAAGACATCATTGCATTCCTGAATGTCCAAGAAATGCAATGAATCTAACAGCTTAATTCTACGTCCATTAGTTCATTTGCAGTGAATTTTAGATTTTACAAATCCATGAGCAAGCATAGACACTTCAATGACGCCCACTTTGAACTGGTGTAACTTTTAAAGCATGCAGTGCACACAGGAATCGAAGACATTCCTGCATTCCAGGCTTTTCTGGGAATGCATCGAATCCAATATTTCAGTTCCCACTCTTCTGGTTCACTTGCAATAAATTTTAGAAGTTACAAATCTATGAGCAAGCATAGCCTCTTCAATGATGCCCACTTTGAACTGGTGTAACTTTTGAAGCATGCAGTGCACACTGGAATTGAAGACATCCCTGCATTCCATTGTTATTCATGTTTTCAGCGTTTTGTATATTAAGAGGCCCTGACACTTTGGTGCCAATGCCTTTCTGTAAATACCTCTGTACAAGGTGCGTCCATGTCCACCCATGTCCTTTCTTCTCCCATAACTTGACCCTTCCTCCACCCTTGGCTGGAGTACGAGGACGTGTTCCAAGCAAAGTTGGAGGGTATGTAACACCCAGTAACTCCCGTTCCCACCAAAACCACAGCCTGGGGGTAAACACACTTGATGCATATCGAAGTGGCGGAGTGATACACTTAGGAACATGGTCACTTGGACCGGGTTACACCTCGTAGGTGTACACAGGTCCAAGGTATAAAAGGACCGTGTTCCTCTTAGTTCCTCGTCCTTGTCATTGCTCTAATTTGTATTACGTTGATTCTATCCGTACCACATCATGGGCATGAGGATGCACCTTTGATATTCACAGGTTTCTATACAAGAATGAATAAAGAGTTACAATAAGAAATTGTGTTGTCTTTAATGTGTGGCAACCTAGTCTGCTCAAATTTTAAATTTTGAATGAGCAGACGAATTTCCCTATGGTGGTCTGCCTGACAGCTACAGTAGGCTGTTAGGTCGGACGCCATTTTGGTGCCAGCAGACCTCTCACCATGAAGTCTATGGGTGAGAGGTCAGATGTGACCTCTGTCCCCTCCAGGTGGAGTTGCCTGGAGGTTTCCTGTGGCCTAGTCAGCCACAGGATCAGGGCAGTTGGTTGTAGGCTGGGAGGAAGACTAGACCTGTGGGTGGAGGTCAAGAAGACCTCCACTGGCCAGTGCTTCTGGATCATCTTTTGTGCCTTGGCCTTTAGGCCTTTGCTTTTGCTACCTATTTATGGGGGCTTGGCTGGTAGTGGATTACCAGCCAAGTTGTGTAAATATTTACTGCCATCGTATTTTATCATCTTTCTCATCGTAAGTGAATTAAAACACTTATTCATCTTACTTTGTGTCCGTGTCTATTTCTTGGGGAGTTACCGCGAGGGGGGTGGGTTTCTGGTTTGGGGAAACTCCACCGTCCTTTACCGACCTGTTTCGGCCGGTACTCGTGTCGGCTCGCGGTAGAACCGGGGTTCTACAGCGATATTCTCGACGAGGTGGCGTGTCATCATCGTGTTTCACCGTCGGGAGAGCTCCGCGTCGACACCACCCAAGGGGTACGATCCCGTCCCTGTCGTTGGAGCTCTGGTACCGGTAAGTGTGAACGTTTTTGAAGTTCGTTTATCGGGTATTGTAACAGTCCGGCGGGATGTTATCGGTCCGTGGACCGACAGTCCGTGGACCATGTAGCGGTCGGGCTTGACGTAATCGGTCCGTGGACGGAGAAATCCATTTGTGAAAACCTCCGTGAAATCTCCTATTACCGTCAATATAAAAGAATTGACGGTAAATGTCTCTTCCCACCAGTTCCAGTCTTGGTGTAGGAGAATTCACCGTGTGTCTGCCCCTAAAAAGGCAGACGACGGTGAAATCTCCATGGTGAATATGCATGAGGCGGCTGATGATGTTTTAGCCGCTACTGCACGGCCATTAGCCACTAAGACGGTGAATTTGGCGGCTAGGCGCCATTTTGTTTGCAAATTTAACAAACAAAAAACGCCGGCACCACGTGTGGCAAACTTTACACGTTTTCACCGTCCAAGGGGCCAACCAAGCCTGGAAAAAAAAATCGATACAAAAGTAAGTCCGTCTAAGGGAATTTCCTTCTCCTGCCTGTTGGCAGTTCTCTTTTCTTTGTTAACGGTGTGTTTTACGGTCAATGACCGTATGCACACGTGGTGGGTCATGTTGTCATGGTGGCCAAGCCACTGTGGAAAGCACTTTTCCGGCGGGTTCAGCCTGTCCGAGCGCCATTTCGCTTGGGAAGGCCCAAGTTCGACGGTGTTTGGACGGTAGAAACCCGCCAGGGAGTGGTTTTCACCGATTGAAGGCGGTAAGACACGGTTTTGACCGTGAATTGCCGACTTTGGACAGTGATAACGGCATTTTGCACGGTAGAAGTCCGTACAATGCCCTTTCCAACCGTCGGAACTCGGTGAAAGGGTGTTTTCACCGTCCGAAGGTGGTCAGCCATGGTTTTTACCGTGGTTTACCGACTTTGGACAGTGGAAACCGCGATTCGCACGGTGAAATCCCGTGGAATACCCTTTCTACCGGTTCCGAAAAGGGGAAAAGTGGTTTTCACAGTATGAAGGCGGTAAAACACGGTTTTGACCGTGAATTGCCGACTTTGGACGGTGAAAACATGAATTCTCACAGTAAAAGCCCGTGGAATTCTCTTTTCCACGGTAGAAACTTATTTTTAATGGTTCTTTCCCTGTTTGGTAGGTCCACCACAGAGAAGGAGAAGGAGGAAGGCGACGGGAGTGGCCGACGGTTCCCCTCCCTCAGCCCGCTGCATCCTGGGGACGCAAGGCTGTTGGAGTCGGGATCGGAGGACTCCCCATCATCTGGCGGACCGGAAACGGCTGACGCTACCGTGGAATCAGTTGATTCCCCGGCTGCAGAGGCCGTGGAAGGTCCGTGGTCTGCCCAGTCGACTCCGACCGGTGTCGGAGCCTTCTGGGGCAGATACCTGCAGTCTCCCACCAGGGATACGGCTGCTACCACCGTTCAGTCGGTGGCGGCGGTAGTTTCCCCGGTTGGAGAGCCTGCAGAAGCGGGTGTTGATGGTGGGAAAGCGGCTACCGGTGTGGTAACCGCTAGTACCCCGGAACCCGGGTCTCCGGCTGTTCGAGACCTCCTAGATTGGTCTAGGGTGGTCGAGTACAGTGAGGACGTCTCTTTGGGAGCGTCCTTAGTCATCGATACAGAGATGGAGGTCGAAACCACCGTTGATTCGGTGGCTGATGCCTCCAGGCAGTGGCGGAGCCGTAACGCCTCTTCAGAGGGCTCTTCGGAGTCTCACGGGAGTAGTTCGGCCTCCGAGGGTAAACCGTCTGGGACAGGATCCCCCGGAGTTCTTCCCGCCGATCCAATGTCTTTGGAGGCCGTGGCTGTGTCCTTGGCCGAAGAAGAAGGCCGCTTCGATCGGTTGGATGAAGCTAGACGGGACATGGTCCAGGAAGGTGGCTTCCTGGTCGGGGGCCGTCGATTCTTCATCGGGGAGATTCCGACCGTGCAGGTGAGGAAGGACGGTGCAAAGAAGCGCAGGAAGAAGTCCGGAGCCGCACGGATCACTGCCAGAACCAACGCTCTCGCAGAGAGAAAGGCAATGCTCAAAGCTAAGGAGGAGGCATTGAAGAAGTTCACGCCTGCTGTGGGGCTTCAAGCAGAGACTCTCGCCCGCCCTGACGGTTGTTCAGGGGCTGCCTGGCCAGAAAAGCCGGCTGCTGGATCGGGTCCGCCCGAGGCAGTAGCTGGCCTCTCCGGCTGGCAGTCGGACAACCCGAAGAGGGACTGGCGAGCAGAGAAGAAGGCTACCCAGCCTCCAGTACCCGCTCCCGGTAAAACGGGGAAATCTGTGAGTGGTGGTGGTGGCAAGGGACAAAAAAGGTCCCGCCCTCGCACCCCACCAGTGGCTGAAAGCTCGCGAGGCAAGAAGGCCAGGTCCTCTGTTCGAGGAAAGGCCTCCGAACCTCGGAAGCCAGAGCTTGGAGGACAAGCTCAAACGGCTTCAGGCTCAAGCAGCGAGCTTGCACCGACAGATCGCTCGTGCGGTCGGTGCAGGAGAGCGGCAGGAGTTTGAGCGCCGGGGTGCGGAGTTCCCTCTCCTGCAGGGAATGCCCGCCCGGAGCCTGCTCAAAACTGGAGAACCTCCTGTCGGTCGGTGCGTCCCGCCTATTGCGAGTGCCACGACCATCGCTGGCCAGAAGCGAATTGCCGAGAGAAAGGCGATGCAGGCTTCCAGTGCACCAGCCCATGGTGCGGAAGCCAAAGCTACTGGTAGGAGAAATCTCCTTCGGGATGGTCGAGGAAGATTTGTCTCCGGACAATCATCCTCGACTGTCACCTCGGCTAAGGGCACTTCTACGAAGAAGAGTACGGCTCCGGCCGGAAAACCTTCGAAGAAGGAGTCCGAGAAGGCGAAGGGGGCTAACCACCCGCCTAAGCCTGATCGGCCCAGTAAGTCGTCGGGGTCAGTTAAGTCTGACACGACGCATGATCAACCTTCCTCTCACGGGAAGAAAAAGAAAAAGGACCGTAACAAGTCCAAGCGTGAGAGGAAGAGAAGTCCGACACCCTCCAGTAGTAGGCGCCAGGGAGCCGAAACTAGAGGCGTCGTGGCAAAAAAGGAGGAGTCCCGGCGTGCTCAGGCAAGCACGCCGGCCGGGAGTGAGGGCGAAAGAACCTCGGTTGCAGGAGTCAGTGTTCCCACAAGACGTGACCCCCAGTGGGGGTACACCCTTCTCTCCAGTCCATGGCGGCGGGGTATTTGATACCCTAGGACCTGAAACATCAACCTCCCCTAGGCCTGAGGATGAGGGACAGCATATTGGCGCATTGTCCCCATATTCAGATGCAGAAGTGTATCTGAATAACCGGCTTGGTCTCTGGCAGGACCTGCCAAGAATGGAGGGTTGCCAATACCACGGCTACTACCGTCTGGATGAGCCACTTCCAGAGCCGTGGGTAGCAAGGCTACTGCCGTACAACATGCGCCATGTGGTGGCATTTGGTTGTGGAGGTTTTACGGTGGTAATGGTCGTTAACCCGGTCCAGCTAACGTTTGCTATTTTGGATGTGGTGGGGCTAGATGCCGGGATAGTTCGTCTAGCCCGGCGTGCAGCCCCATTCATCCAACATTTGCTGGGATGCTACTTAGGAGGTATGGCTGGACAGTTTATAACTGAGCCTCTACCAGGATGCGAGACCGAGCCCGCGGTCACCCTGGTAGAAATCCTAACAAGTCGGATGCTTCACACGCATCCGCAACTCCAGGCTATTTCTTTCGAGAAATTCCGAGCCCTGGAGGAAAGCCGTCTTAGAGGGATGGTCTTCCATACTGGTTTTGGGTGGCGTAACACCCAGATGTGCTTGTGGTGGCACGTCGGTGGGCTGCGGAGTGGATGGGCTCCACTTTCGCGACACCACCAGAGAAGCTGTCCGGAACCTAAGAAGGTCAGGTTCGGGGAGCAATCCTGGCTGGCTCGACTGACCTGTTCCCGAGACGGAACAGGGAAGTTGAGAAGATTGTGGCAACCTGGTCTGCTCAAATTTTAAATTTTGAATGAGCAGACGAATTTCCCTATGGTGGTCTGCCTGACAGCTACAGTAGGCTGTTAGGTCGGACGCCATTTTGGTGCCAGCAGACCTCTCACCATGAAGTCTATGGGTGAGAGGTCAGATGTGACCTCTGTCCCCTCCAGGTGGAGTTGCCTGGGGGTTTCCTGTGGCCTAGTCAGCCACAGGATCTGGGCAGTTGGTTGTAGGCTGGGAGGAAGACTAGACCTGTGGGTGGAGGTCAAGAAGACCTCCACTGTCATGTGCTTCTGGATCATCTTTTGTGCCTTGGCCTTTAGGCCTTTGCTTTTGCTACCTATTTATGGGGGCTTGGCTGGTAGTGGATTACCAGCCAAGTTGTGTAAATATTTACTGCCATCGTATTTTATCATCTTTCTCATCGTAAGTGAATTAAAACACTTATTCATCTTACTTTGTGTGTCCGTGTCTATTTCTTGGGGAGTTACCGCGAGGGGGGTGGGTTTCTGGTTTGGGGAAACTCCACCGTCCTTTACCAACCTGTTTCGGCCGGTACTCGTGTCGGCTCGTGGTAGAACCGGGGTTCTACCGCGATATTCTTGACGAGGCGGCGTGTCATCGTCGTGTTTCACCATCGGGAGAGCTCCGCGTCGACACCACCCAAGGGGTGCACCGTGTGGAGAGGCGGCTACGGGTACGATCCCGTCCCCGTCGTCGGAGCTCTGGTACCGGTAAGTGTGAACATTTTTGAAGTTCGTTTATCGGGTATTGTAACGGTCCGGCTGGACGTTACAAATGTATGAAAACTAATATCTTCTCTACAGAGGCTGGAGACACCATAGGGCAAGGAAGCATACAATCCTGGAGCAGCTATACTATCTTCAATTGGGTAACAACAATGGAGGATGCATATCAGCGTCAACTGAGTGAGGGATGGCCGCCATCCTTCTGCATAGATTTCACCCCATGCAGGAGGATGATCCAAATCTAACTAAATCCGATTCTTTCTGTAGCTTGAATCTTCTCCGTGCGGGCACCGTGCGATGCAGAGAAGTTAGGAGCTATACAAATCATCTACAAGTTGGTAAAATATTAGTCCACGTCACAAGCTCATTATATATATATATATATATATATATATATATATATATATATATATATGTGTGTGTGTGTGTATATGTATATATGTTTTCTTACTTCACAGATAAATTTCAGCAACTCACAATAACATTTCATGAGAATCTTTATTAAAACCAGAATTTACATACATTTTAGAGCATTTTTATGTAAAATTGTTCAATTTTGTTTATATTTTATGTTATAAAAAATTTGAAGTCTACAAATCAACAGCAACTGCTTGGATGAACTCCATAATATTCAAAGAACTCTGAAAATCACCACACTAATAATTAGTGGGGTAACCTTTGGATTTGATTATTGCTTGGCAACATTTTGGCATAAATTTTACAAGATTTTCAAATAATTCTGCTGATATTTCATGGTGGCAGACATGTAAAATTGCCTCAATTAACTGCTGCTTTGTTCGTGGACATTTTTTATGAAAATGATCAAAATCATCCAGAGGTTCTCGATTGGATTCAAATCTGGTAAATTGCTAGGATAGGGCAATGTTTCCACAAGTTGTTCATCTAAAAACTGCTTCACCACCTTAGCACGGTGGCATGGGGCTGAGTCATCTTGAAAAATGAATGGTTCATTTCCAAACATCCTGAAAAAGCTACAACATCTTCTATCGGTAACAACACACAGGATAAGATGTATATCAGCATCGACCAAGAGAAGGATGGCCACCATCCTTCTGCATTGATTTCACCCCCATGCATGCAGGAGGATGATCGTAATCCAACTCCATCCAGCTATTTCTGTAACTCAGATCTTCTTCGTGCGGCCACCGTGCGATCAGGAGAAGAAACGAGTCGCAGAAAAAATTATAATTATAAAATTATAGCATCGATGTCAAAAGCTCACATTGGGTGGAGGTGCAGGGTATTCCTCCATTTGCCTTCTCAGACCTATCTACAGAAGCCATCCTTTGTCCAAAGTTTTGTGATTGTGCCTCACGATTCTTCGTCTGTCCTTTTCATGTAGGAGCCACGTGTTGAGAGGACAGCGATCACATCAATGGCCGACCACGTGGCACCGAATCTGTGGAACTGCGTGTTGAAAGTGACTGTGAATACACACATCACAGGTCGACTGCACGATTCTGTGTCCTATCTAGAGAGATACGTGAAGAAAGAACTTTTGTCTGCCATCCGCTCAGCACTCGGGGAAACACGGAGGCAACTGTTGTGGACACACGTGTTTCCGTCCATGTTTTTGTGTTCTATGTTTTATGTTTCATCGGCATCTCTGTTTTCTTAACTCTTACGTAAATTTTGAAGTGAAACCCATTTGACCCTCCTCTGTATCATTGGTACTCGTGGTTTCGTCCTAACTCCATATCATTGTTAGGGGCTTACAAGCTAAAACACTTTTTTATCTAGCCACGTGGAGCTCCCTTGTCCCCTCTTTCCTTTGTTCTTTTGTTCATCCATTATGCTTACCATGGGACCCTCTATGTCCCAAGTCATCATCTTCAAACTCACCATCATCACCTCAATGTACTTCATATGAACTTCTCCAATGAACACCATTGAAGCTCCGGTCGCCATCTTTGTTTGACCGGACACTTCAAAAAGCGCCAATGGAGCAGTTTTTCGCTCCATATGAACACTTTGTTGTATCTTCTCTTTTTGTTCTCTTCTTCTTAATCCTCCTCTTCCAAAGGGGCCGCACTTGTGCACCCCTGGTGGAGTTTCTCTTTCTAGAGAAAAGTTCTCTTTTCTTGTGAACTTTTCTCTCCTTTTGTGTTCTTCCTCCTGGTGACCATTAAGCGTCACCTGGCGGATTTCATCATTTTTGAACATTTTTGGACATTACAATAAATTCGACAACTGGAAGTGGCCACCACAGCGCCACCTACAGACCTCTTCTCATTACTCAACATAGTTCCTCACTGTCAGTGACTCTGTCCTTTTCATCCAGAGCCATTCACCAGTGAGGACGTCTAAATTCAACAGTCTGAACATTTCTTCTTGTTTAAAAAGAACTTTTCTTTTTAAACAACCAACAATTTTCCATTTCTACACTGATTTGCTCTTTTCAATAAAATACACTGTGAACGGAAAAAACAAACCTCTATAAATACTACAATAACATATTTAGAGGTTCGTTTTTTTTCCATTCACAGCGTAGATTCTTTAGCATGTGAGCACCACACCAGAATCCTCTACTCTTTAGAGCAATTCAGCTTTCTTCACTCTTTCCGATAAAAGCCCAGCCATTTTGGACTTTTATTCTTTTTGCTCATCTTCTGAAAGTTCAGCCATCTTGAACTTTATTCACTTTGTGTGTCCTCTCTTTGCACAAACTCCTACTCCTTTCCGCTAAACAAGTGAATCTAAGTGTGCGGGCACCGTGTTTTAGTTTCACTCTTCCAGTTATTACCAACTTTCTTGCAGTGCAATATTTGATTGGGTGGTATACCATGCTCAAATTTGCAATGTGCATCTACTGTTCTTTTGAGGACTCTTAGAACTCTTATAACCTCTACATGGTCACCATATGCCACATGTTGAGAGATTTTCTCCGAGTATCACATAAAGAAAAACTCAATTTACCACTATACCAGTTGGGACCATCACACCCAACTGAAGAACAACACCACCCTATACACAATGAACAGAACACCACCATCTTTATTAAACGTAGGTAAACCATTGTTACGAGGGTGTCGGTTACCGACAAAAGATCGCGATCTACAGTGGAATCAGCGATTGAAGCTACACACACCAACTTACATCGATACTACTGACTCTTTACCGACTACATGTTGAGCAAGTCACCACATAATGAATGGTCACCCACGACTAAGTGGGACCGCTCGGAGGGCTCTTCTGCACTCCGGAGGCTGCACGCACCAAACCGAACAGTGGAGGAGTCACTCAGCACCCCAGACATACGACACACACACTACATATGCTGCATCATCATGCACGGCTGACCCACAACATGGCACCGCCGTAAGTGACAATGCGCACCAACCTACTTCGCCGCGCATGGCTTACACACCATACAAACGCTCTACAGCAGTTACCATCATCGGTACACTATCCTTCATAACTTCAAACAGAATGATTCCAGCCACGGTGCTACTTCGCACAAACACAGCCATGTGATGGCTGTAAATTAAATACAATCATGTACCAACTCGACCAACTGCAAATATAGGTGGCCCACCTAGTGGCCAGCTACAATAGCGCCGATTCACCGCCTGCACTACTAGCAACTCCACGAACTACAACAACGCAACAATCACGACATCACCGATATCGTAGCGAATCGGACAGCTCTTCGTTGCACTCTGTCGGTTACCGAGAGCAGTACGAGCCTCGCTACGATTGACACTACAGACGACACGCACCAGGTCAATACGTTTGACCTGAAGAGCACGTGTACTATGTACCGTGCTATAGAAACTATATGTGTGCAGAACAGCAGCACGCGTACCCGACCTACAACTCTACGAGGGAGGAACCCGATACGGACCTCGGCACCACTGCCCCCACATCAGATCCGCCTCCTGCCAACACCAATCTTGACATCAGCACTTCTGCCAACATACCAATAATGATGGTCGACCAAATCCCTGAGTCCACTTGGGAGATGAATGACCTCGCTGTTTGGCATGGCATCCTGGAGGCCATTAACATTGCCGCCAACAACGAAATGGTTGCCATCCTAAAACCTGGCAGCGGGACTTCACTACAAGAATGCCCTTTTTGTCGCCGCATGCTTAAAAACTTATACCGACAATTAAAGAATACTTGTGTAACATCCCCGTTTCCGCAGGGTTAGCGGAGAAATCTTTGCTAGCCATTTAGAAGTGTCGAATGGATGTTGATGATTAAGTCTTTCGGTCTGTTGGCTCCTGTGTTGAGTACTTAACCACTAGGAACACAAGGGTCGGTACCTCAGGAGTCCAGAGGTAGAAAATAGCGTTGAGATGCCTTCTTACACGTGGCTGCTAGAGGCTTCGTTGTCCGTTGGAATCATCAACTAAGTGGCGGCTACAATGTTAAGTCCAACTTCCAAGAAATGACTGAGTCCACACATCGAATCGTATCAGTTGAAATAATATCTTTATTCACAGTAAACAGCGAGACACTGTGGATTGAGAGAGAGATATCGTACGTTCTGCTATGTTGAAAGTATAAAATCGGATCTGTCTCTCAATCCACATGCTCTTGTATTTATACGAAAAATACAATGAAAACATCTGATCATAATAACAAAGGCTCCAGGTGTGTTCAAGTCTCTTGGACACTCAGACCTGAAAGTGATCTATTAATTAAAGAAAACGAAAACATCTATAAGATGTATAAAATATAACAATAATGAAGGATCTTCGTCGATCCTTCTAATAACAATTTGTAAAGATTCTCACGTCCAAGAGTTCTGCATCATTGGTTCTTCTAGGATCTATCCTATTAAAACCACTGCTGCAGTCCTCTTGGCTATTCTTCTCATCTTGGAGGGCAGGGAGTCATCGTCGTGATGGCCTCCCAACCACCCCCAAGCATGAGGTGAGAACCTTTAATACATTCTTTATTATTTACAAGGTGATTAATCAAAACGAATTCTAGACGGCGAATTCGTTACACTTGTATGCCGAAGGAAAATCGGAGAACAGTGTTAGTGATGGTAGCCGAAAGATCACTCTCACTGTTCACGGAAAAGAGGTCCGCATGCTTGTGGACACCGGAGCTCATGGCAGCATTATCGCTGATAGCCTAGCAAACCCGCTTAAACTCAACATCAAGCTTATGGCTCGCCCTCCCAAAATCGAGAGAGTTGGAGGAGCCACTATTGCCGTGACAGGGCAAGTCTCCGCTACTGTGGAGATCGCCAACCAATCTGCCATTGGCCAGTTGCTGGTTATCACCGGCCCACCTGATGCCATCTTGGGCCGAGACCTGGGTGGGGCGCTAAGGCTCCTAGTGTCCATGCAGACTAACAAAGTCTATTTGGAAGACGACCTTTTTGAGCCCACGCTCCGAAGGCAATGTATTCAGGTGTATGTCAAGAGTGCCTTGGAAGAAATTACACCAGCCACTCTTGGGGAGACGGTCACTGCTCCCATTGAAGTCAAGACTATACAGCAACCAAACGAACACCTGGTAGTCAAAGGGCTAACACAACTCACTGGCCGAGGGACGGCACTAGTGGAGGTAGATTCCTCTAGAATCCTCACGGACCAAGACCTTTTTGTGGTTGCTCCCGATGAGTAGCTACGAGCCTTGAGGGGAGTCTGTGTGGCTTCCAGTGTTATGCAACGGTTGAAGTAAAAACGACTTCAAATGCTGACCCGATATTGACAAAAGTCAGGCGCTAAATTCGATGAGGCAATGTGACTTCGGCCTAAACTACGTAATCTTCTGAGATCCTATCAAGAGTCTTTGTCTTAGAGACATCAGAACTTGGATGTACCAACCTGACCGAGCATCGGATCGACACTGGAGGTCATGCCCAAGTGGAAGGGCATAACGGGCATATAACGAACCAAAGTCCAAAACCCACGGTGAAATTGAAGTTAAAAACCTCAGTAACCATGCTCCACAACAGTACAATGAACCAAAGTCCGAAACCCATGGTGTACTTGTAGTTAAACAAGGTAAACGAGGTTACCCAACAGTTTCTGCCACTGTCACATGGACCAAAGTCCGTGCCCAGCAGCAAACTAACGTTGCACAGTCTATAACCGTGCAAGAGGCTGGGTTCGAGTACCCAGTACCTCCACCAATTGTAACGACCCGACTGGTCCGTCACAATACCTCGGGCAACTCTTGCTCCGTCCAAAAGAACTTTAGCAAAACTTACCCGGACACAGACTCCACACGGGGACGGGATCGTACCCATAGCAGCCCACTCTAAAGTTGACGTGGGAAACGTCAACTCTCCCAGGAGTCTCCCTCGCTGGACACGACGGTCAATCTGCCACCACAACAATTGATATGGAAAGACTTGCATACTCGACCTAAACAGCTGTATTATAAGCCCACATGCGGGCTGTAATTTGTCCAACCAATCGTGCTGCTCCTCGAGAGGATCAAAGTAGAGGTGGATGGTTGCCATTACCGTTTTATTCATACACTCCGCAAGCCCATTAGCTTGTGCCATCATGAAGTGATGTGCTATGTTATAGTGCTCCTGTAACTTCAGCAGGACTGCTGGAAAAGTTGATGGCATACAAGTGGTTTGCCATCACAAACTTGAACCAGAGGTAAGAGTTGGAGTTGGTGAAGAGTTCCTTCTTCACCTTGTAGCACCAGCCATCGGCCTCTTGCTCCATAACCCAATCCACCTTGAAACAGACACGGTAAATTACCTCACCTACATTGGCTTCGACAAATTCAGGTAAAGAAAGGTCCTCAACATCACATACAGGATACCGACTAAGACTGAACCTTATACCGGTACTCTTGTAGTTGCATCTGCCAATGCCCCAACCTGCCTTGCAGTTTCTTGGCTGTCTGCAGATGACAAAAAGCATGGTGTTCAGTCACGATCATGAACTCCCGGTTAAAAAGGTAAGGACGGAATTTACCCAAAGCCAGCATGATTGCCAAGTGGTGACTGAGTACCGTGTTTCGCTCCTTTCATGAGCCGGCTTGTGTAGGCCGGAACACGAGAAACCTTGTCCTCCAGTAACTTCTGGTAAACTACAACTCCAAAGCCGTACCCTAAATGCAACTGTGTGTATCATCTCACCATGCAGATCATACATGGTGAGCACCGGTGCATCGGTTAAAACTGACTAACCAAACAAACACTAGGTTTCACTGCTCTGACCATTCGAAGAATGCATCCTTATTGGTCAGCTCATACAGTGGCCTTGCTACCTTGGCGAAGTCCTTGATGAACCTCCGATAGTAAACGGCCAATCCAAAAAAACTTCGGACACATGTCACCATTGTCAGAATATCAAACTCCTGGACTGCTCACGAGATCTGGGTCCAGAGCAACTCCCTGGCACTATGTGACCAAGATAACACTTTGCCAAATTTGAAGAAACATTTCTTTGGCTGGTTTCAGCTCTGCCCCTCGTAGCAGGCCAAGGACAGTGGAGTCTCGAGAAACTGCTCGAAAGTGCTCCCAAAGATATTGTCCAAGTACACCAGACAATGTTCCCATCTATGTCCTACCAGCAAGAAGTCTAGTGCTCTCTGCAACGTGGCTGGGGCATTATAGACTGAAAGGCATTTTTCAGAATTCAAACTGCCACTGCGAACAAGGCCATCTTCTCTGTCTGCTTCAGCCATCCGGATCTGCCAGATCTAGCCAGATCCAAGGTTGCAAAAAAATTTGCACCGGCTAATGAAGCGAGCGCATCATTGATGCGAGGCAACGGATACTAATCCAGCTTAGTCTAGGAGTTCAGTCTCCAGTAGTCCACACAAAAACGAAATCCAATATTCTTCTTGCGAACAAGCAAGATAGGAGCCCTATCTTGCTTGTTCGCAAGAAGAATATTGGATTCCTATGCGAGCCGCATAGGAACTGTCCTCCACTAGAACTCGCTTGCTTTGTCACCTTCTCGCCCCGGTCATGGCCACTGCTATGTCAGACTTAGACGGTGCAGCGGCCTTCGCACCCGGTAGATACGAAACCAAAGCTTTGGCAGAGTTCCTAAAGCTAGCCGTAGAACCTGAGGTCTGGTCCCTAGCCCGGTCCTACAGAACCACTCGGCTATGGGCAGGTAAGTGACCTGCCACTAGCATATCATGTAACACAAGCTGTGCCTGTTCGGCAAATGCCAGCACCGTCCCAGCCCCACAATCAAACATGTGGTCGGTAATGGCCGTCAGGAGCTTCCGCTTCAAGTGAACGAGCCAACAGCTTTCGTCTTTTCAAACACACACAATCTGCTAGCTCAATAAAGTGCCAGTAGAATGCCTGCACACTCGGTCGGACCCTGCTTCGTCTCAAAATTTGAGAAGCAAACACAAGCCTGGTTATCCAAACTGAATCGGCTACGCAAAGCCCCCTTTAGTTCCGTCTAAGTGAGGTTCGGAAAAGACTCCACTAACTGGGCGTAGTATTCTGCAGGACCACCCAGCAGGTACGTAAAGTAACTGCACCTGGACTCATCCATCCAGCGCTGAGCCCGAACATTCATTTCGAACATGCGGAGAAAAGGTGCCACTAGGTTGAAAAGCAAAAATGCCTGAATCTCTGCTGGAACCGCTTGAATGGGAATCCAAGCAGCGGCATTCACCCTGCAAGAATAACGCCATGCGAACCCTCGGCTGCTGTTCAGATCCAAGAAAAAACCCCTGGTCAAATCCACTAGGAAATGGCCAAGTTTCTTGAAGTTTAAGTTCCTGCCTGGTTTGCACCGGCAGTGCCTCCCTCCGTGCACCCTCATGCACGGCAATGGTGAAAACCTCAGCTCTATCACCAACCAGGATAGTCGCCCCTCCAACTGAAGAACATCTATCCCATAGGCAATCTTTACTAGTTGCTGCTCGGAAAGCGTGGCCAAATAGGCTCATGCATCCCGAGCAGTCCCGTCAGTGACTTCACCATCTCCCTAGGAGTTGACCACCGTGTCCAACCAGACAGGTGTCCGTAGAAATATAGACACCGACTGTAACCGAGCACAACACCCAACAAGATCACCAACGGTTTCCTCATCATCTACCGAAAGTGATCCACCAGAGATTAAGTCACCAGCGCATCGCCACACTGACAAATTCTCCCTGCAAAACTTGGCCCTGTGCCTCACCGTCCACAAAACTTCCCTCCGCAGAAGATCTACCGTCCATTAGTACCATCAATTACCACCACTTCCAGCAGTATTTCACATTCTGCCAGCACTGGACAGTCAACAACATGAGAGCGTAACCCTAATCCCGCTTCCTCACCTGTTCGCCAAGTTGCCATCAAAGAAACCAGAATTCAAGCCAAACTCTACCATGCCATCAGTCAAATATGGCTAAAACCACCAGAAAACAAGATTCCACCTTCGAAAATGGTAACTCCACGAACCAAAATACGTAAAATGCTAACGCAAAAATGGAACCGTGAAATACAGTGGTTTCACAAACCAAAGTCCGTGTCCCGCGTTAAATAACAACTAGTTACCTTTTACCCATTTCTACTGCAGTACTATGGACAAATGTCCGTGCCCCCACGATGTACTTCACAGTAAACCACTTCTTACCACTTTCTACCGTGGTAACACAGACCAAAGTCCGCACCCCACAATGTACTAGCAGTAAAAACCTATTTTACAACTGTCTGCCGCGGCACCACGAAACGAAATCTGCACCCCAGTGTGATAACGGTAAAAAAAAGTTACCAGCGTTTTAGCCACTATCCCACAAACCATAAATGGCTGGCCTGGCCATTTAATACCTCCAGGCAACTCCACCTGGAGGACTGCAGTCACATCTGACCTCTCACCCAATGATTCCAATGGTGAGAGGCCTGCTGGCTCCAATATGGCATCCGTCTCAGCAGTCTACTGTAAGCTGCCAGGCAGACTACCATAAAGTTCGTCTGCTCAATTAAAAATTCTGTTTAAGCAGATCAGGTTGCCACGCTCCTAGAAAAAAAGCAGATGAAGAAAGCTGAATTTGCTTAAAATTGTAGTAAATTCCATGTGGTAACCACACAATTCAGAATTTTATTTAATGAAAATAAAGCAAATTCAGTGAAGGAAAGATGAAAATGATTGTTCAAAAAAAGAAAATCCGCCAGGGGGTGTTTTGTAGCAACCAAGAGGAAATTCGCAAAAAGAAAATCCAAAAAGAAAGAAGAAACTCTCCAAAAGAGAAACTCTACCAGAGGACATGCAAGTGCTAGCCCATTGGAAGAGAGAAATAGAGAACAAACAGAGAAGTAAAGAATCAACAATGCTGCCTACATAAAGCGAAAAACCACTCTGTTGGTGCCTTTTTGAAGAACTTCTGGTCGAACAAAATGGCAAAAGTTCAAATGGAGAACGTTCATCTAAGTGTTCATTGAGGTAATGATAACAAGTTTTGAAGATGATGACTTTGGGATGCAGGTGTCCCAAGAGAAACAAAGTTAGAGAACAAAGGAAGGGTGGAACAATGAAGTCCCACGTGGTGAAATAAAAGTGTGGATTGAATTTTGGTTAGTCATCAAACAATGATACCGAGTTTTATGAAAAACGCACTTCGAAAATTAGAAAGAGTGAAGAATAAAGGTGATGATAAGAGACACGTCTCTCAAAGACAAAAATATGTGGACGATATTTGTTTATTCATCGCACAATGATACGGAGTGTGATGAAAAACGTCTCGAGAATTGGAAAGATGTAGATGAGGTCTATTTAAATTATCAAACAATGAAACGAAGTTTGATAAGAAAAACGTGCCTCGAGTTGGAAAGAAGAGTGAAGAGCAAAGGTGGTGATGATAGAAAACACAAAACATAACACAAAAACAAAGACGGAAACATGTGTCCATAACTGTTGCGTCCATATTCCACCGAGTACTAAGCAGACGGCAGACAAAAGTTCTTTCTACACGTGCCTCTTACAATGAAGTGAGGTTCCTATCTGGCAGACAATCCCTCCGTATTAGTTTCCTCTGCTTCGGCAAAGACGGGACAAAGAACCGTGTGGTCGACCAATGATGTGATCTTCGAGACTCTTTCAACACGCTGTTCAACATAAAACAGAACAGCACAGTCGACCATTGATATGATCTCCAAGTTTCTTTCAACACGTGGCTCCAACATAAAAAGGACAGATGAAAACTTGTGAGGCACAATCACGAGACTTAAGACAAAGGACATCTTCTGTAGACCGGTCGGAGAAGGCAAAATGAAGGCATACCCAGCACCTCCACCAAATGTTTGCATTATGGCAATCTCTGAGTATTTGACGATGCATTATGCTCTCTTTTCTACAGCTGGTTTCGTCCCCTGATCGCGTGGTAACCACACGAGGATGATTCGAGCTACAGAAGGAGTCGGATGGTGATGGATTGTAGTCTTCCACTGAGTACAGCGGTGTAATCTTCTCAGAAGGATGGTTACCATCCACTTCTGGTCGCCATTGTAGTTCATCTCCCAGATTGCTGCTCTGTAAGAGATCCTTATGTCATCTTGCCCTATGGTGTCGATTGCTTGTATAGAGAAGGGTTAGTTACCAAACATAAAGACAACAGTTTCATATTGTAAACACCTTTATTCACTCTTGCATTGAAACATAAACGTTACAAGAATAGTTATTAATCAAAGGTGCATCCACGTACCCATGATGTGATACGGATGAAATAATCGACATAGTACAAAAGTTGAGCAAAAGAGTGGACCAAGAACAAAGAGGACCATGGCCCTTTTATACCTTGGACCTGTGTACACCTACTAGGTGCAACCAGGTCCAAGTGACCATGACCCTAAAAGGTATTGATCTGCCACTCTAGATTTAAATATAGCAGGAGGGAGGGACAGGTATGTGTCATGCACCACCTAGGCTAGTGTTCTGGGAGTATCACGGACTCTCTGGGTGTTACAACACTTTCAGCTTAATAAAACTTCAATGTTGCAAACATAATACGTATAAATTCAAAATAAAATTGCCCGATTTAATTTTTATAGTTTCACAATGATGATTCAACACTGACAATCATGTGTTTTAAATTCATTGTTAAAAAAACGATAAGATAAAAAACATGCCATTTCTATAGGAGCTATTCCTCACTAATTCACCCAAAATTTAAAATTTTGTTGCTTGATCATCACAGATGTTAATGTAAAAAATCATAACACAACTAGAACATAAAAAATACTCTAACTTTTTTGTTTTTAAATCGGGCCATAATTTTTGGAGAATTGGCCCTTTGAAGTTTCACTGTTTTGCTGAAAATGATGTAAATTCAAAAAAATGCTAACTTGAACTAATAAAGATAGAAAAATGGTTGATAGCTCAAAATAAACATCTTAACTGTGGGAAGAAACGAGTACTTAATCTTTATATTATTTTAAAATTTAGGGTGTCAAATTACACGATCAATTTTCAGCATTTTGGTCAAATTTGAACCCACTTTAGGTCGTGTTGAGGTCAAAAGTCAGGGTTCATACTTTTTTGCAGTTATGCACTTGGGTCTACTTTAGTATGTGGCACTATTATTACTTTGATTGAACTATGACTGCAGCCATAATAAAAAAATTAGCCAAAACTTCAAAAAACCAATTTGGGTGACTTTTGACCCCGATTTTCGCCCTGTGGCGGTCCGCCTACAAGAAAACTAATTATGCTATGTGAAAGTTCATTATATTTTCTATCCATTGATGTAAAAACCATAGATGCCATTTTACAGGTGAAGAAGTGACAATTTTTCAAAGTTTGAAAAATATTTTTAACTTTTAATATAAATTGTAACAAAAAATGTGCATTACACATATGCAAATTAAAAAACCTGTAGATTACATAGGATATAATACATCAATGTTTTTAATGTATAAACTTTCAATTGGTCATTTTTAAAAGGTATAGGTGGAGAGAACCCGTATTTATATAGTAATACATATACTTGTGAAAGTCACTAAAATATATAAGCCATGTGTAATGTTGTGTATGCAGTGTATGTATATTATGTATTATACATTTGCATACACAATACATGTATGTATTGTATATGAAAAGTGACCAATTGAAAATTTATAAATTAAAAATTGAAATGATTGTTTATTGCATTAGAGCCCATGTAATATACATGTTTTTGAATTTGCATATGTTTAATGCACTTGTTTTTTGTTACAATTTATATCAAAAAGGCAAAAACATTTTCCAAACTTTGAAAAATTGTCACTTCTTTACCTGTAAAATGTCATCTATGGTTTTTACATCACTGGAAAGGAAATGTAATGAACTTTCACATAGCCAAATTGGTTTTTTTCGAAGTTTAGGTAATTTTTTTTATTATGTTGCAGTCATAGTTCAATGAAAGGAATAGTGGAACACACTAGAGTAGACCCAAGTGCATAACTGCAAGAAATTTGAACCTTGACCTTTGACCTCAACACGGCCTAAAGCGGTTTCAAATTTGACCAAAATGCTAAAAATTGAACGTGTAATTTGACACCCTAAATTTTAAAAATATGAAAAGATGATTAGGAACTCTTCTTCCCACTATTAAGACGTTTATCTTGAGCTATCAACCATTGTTCTATCTTTAGTAGTTTTGGAGAGAGCATTTTTTACATTTACATCATTTTCAGCAAAACAGTGAAACTTTGAAGGGCCAATTCTCCAAAAATTATGGCCTGATTTAAAAACAAATAAAGTTAGAATATTTTTTATCTTCTAGTTGTGTTGTAATGTTTTTAATTAATATCTGAGATGACTGAGCAACACCTTAGGGTGAATTAGTGAGGAATAGCTCATAGTTATTTCTAGGGTGGGAACATCTATTTGACACCTTGTCCAAAATATAACGAAAACATACAAATATCCATTGCACTATATTGAAAGAAATTTATACACACTGCTTTACAAACTGCAATGAAAACTCATCAAATTATTAATTAAAATAATGCTTCTGCTTAAGGTAACATTTTAATGAAATGTCTTAATTATAATTTTTTTTGCCAACTCATATGCATCTTTTGGCAATTTCAAAATTAACGGCTCCCCAGTGGTGTCTGTCCCTGGTTGACACGCTCTAACTTTTCGAAGTGTTTCCTCGCATTTCGGATGTTGATAAGTGTTGCGGCAGAAGCTAAAATAATAAAAAAAAAATTAATCTGTGTAGAACGAGTCAAACGTTTTTGATTTGCTTACGTATGCTTGGATCTGACATAATGACCATGACGTACGTATTAGATGTAAAAACATCAATGAAAGCTGCAAAGTAAGAATTTCTCACTTCCATGCTTTGAAACTGTGCAGCAAGTTTGCTACCCAAGGACGAGAAAATTGTTTACTGCAGCTCTTAAATTCAACTCCATTTGCAACTAATAAATTACCTGCAACTGAGTTTGAACTGCTTAATGATGTTGCTAACTTTTTCGAAACGATGTACATCACGGTGTAATCTCCTCTGACAGTGGGAAATAACCTGTGCAATAGACACAAAAAATATATATATATACACATGCTCGCGCACGCACGCACAAACGCACGCACGCACACACACACACACACGTGATGTACGCTTTTTCTCTTACCAAAAATGTGGCCCTTTCAAAAAGCAACACTTCATCTGCATCTATTATTGTAGCAAAGTTCTGAAGGTTTGTCTCCAGTTGTTGAACATTAGGTATGAGCATGTACACAATTGAAGACCAAGCCTTAAAATTATATTTCAAAACATATATTACAACAACTTTATGAAAATACTGTTATTAGGGGAACAGAATACATAAAAATTGCTGTGCTTTAATTGTAACGAGGTACGGGTGCCTCCTTCCTATCAGATGAACAGAAAAACGTTTGACATAGTGGCAAAAGCTAGAAGTTGTGGAACCATGTTCTCTGGCCCGATATAGCACAGACAAGATACATTTCAAAGTACACAAGTACGCAGGTGTTTTAAAGTGTAGAGCCCACTCAAACTAAGATTATATTTTTCTGGTATAAAAAGATGAAAGACAAACATGAAAATAAACTTAAATGATTGACCTACCAATCAGGCTTCTAAGATACTAATTTCTTTTTAACTTTATTTCTGGAAAACAATAATTATTTCCAAAATGCAACGAACCGAACCGGTTCATACCAGACTCCTTTGGCCCGGGGGATCATCCTGTGGGATATCCCACAGTAAACAAACGGTGACAAGACTGCTTCGTCATCAGAGCCTCTTATATACGAACTCAGTCAGCATCTACATGAAGTTCCCCTTTTCTGTACTGAATCTTATACAAGTATTCCTGCAACTGCATCTGCCATAGGCTCAATCTGCCTGGCAGGTTCTTAGCTGCTTGTAGATGACACAGGACCCGATTGTCCATTACAATCAAAAATTGCCACTTAGAGATAAGATCAGAATTTACTCATAGTAAACAACTGCCAAGCACTCTTGCTTGGTTACAGAATACATGTTTCTGCACCTTTCATGAGATGGCTTGAGTCTGCCAGAACCTTAGAAATTGCCTCCTGAGGTAACTTCTGGTAAACCACAATACCGAGGTACTAACAAAGACAATATAATCATCAAGGTTGTAACGACCCGACTGGGCGCTACAATAACCCCAGCAAGTTTTTCTTCAACTTACCGTCGCTTGACTCCCTTGGGACGGGATCCTAGTGCAGGCCAGCCCTCCTCTTAGACCCGTCTGTGAACAGGGCAGCACCGGACGGGAGTCTTCCCCGAAGATCGAAGGTCGAACGGCCGCCGACGACGATGGAGAATCCACAGTGAATTTTCGATGAATCTCACCGTGGATGACCGGCCGACAAGACGAATGTCACGCCGAAACAGGACGGTGAAGTGCCGGTGTAAACCCCACTGGCAACCCCCACCCTCCCTGCGGTGACTTCCCAGTAATAATTATAGAAATAATAAAGCACACGGACACAGTGGTTGAGAGTGAAAATAAATAGAATACTTTATTTAAGTATTAAACAAAAACACTCGCGAAGATAATTGATGAGTGAACGATGTACAAGTCTCCTGGCTACTCCAGCCAGGAGGAGAGGTCAGTCACCTCCACACAAAAAGATGAGATGGTGGCCATCTTGGCCACCTGTTGAAAAAGATGAGCACAACCTTTCCATGCACACACCATAAGGGTACACTATTCACTGTCCAGGTTATAATGGCCGCCGCCATTATATACCACCCCAGGCTGCTCCACCTGGGAAAGGACAGTGACCCTTGCTGGCCATTTTGTCATCTGCCTGGCAGCCAAACAGGCACCTAGCAGACGACACAGGAGTTTTAGTTTTGCTCCATAGAGGAGCAAAACTGGGTCGTCACAATCCTCTCAACTTCCCTGATCCGCCCCGGGATCAGGTAGGTCGAGCCAGCAAGGATTGCTCCTGTGAACCCTACTCAGTTTCAGACTGGGTTCGCTGGTGGTGGAGTCGTCGGAGCCACCATCCACCGATGTATCCACCATGAACACATCCAGGTGTTACGCCACCCGAAGCCGGGATCGAACTCAGTCCCCCTGAGTCTTGCCACCTCCTGCTGCCGAAACACATCAATAGCAAGGGTGTCAACTTGCGGATCCTGATGTAGGGTCCGACTTGTCAGAAGGTCCACGAGGGCGGCGCAAGGATTGGACTCGCTCCCTCGCATTGTTTGGGTAACAAATTCCCCAACCATACCTTCCAAGTCACAGCCAAGGAGACGCTGAATGTATGGTGCCACGAGCTGGGCTAGGCATACTAGTCGAGCTCCTGTCCCCACAACGTCTAACATAGCGAAACATCTTACCGGGTTGACGAACAGCAACACCGGATAGTCTGTACTGCTAAATGCCAGCAAATAATGCATGGCAAATGATGGCAACAGGCTGGAAGTGGCTCTCCCAGGCAGTAATACCCGTGGTGATAGTACCCCTCCATTCCCGGCTGGTCCTGCCACAGACCAAGCTGGTTATTCAGAAAGACCTCTCCTTCTGAATACGGAGGCGCCGCACCCAAGTGTCGACCCTCGCCCTCGGGAGACCTGGCTACTTCTTCCGGTCCTAGGACCGCAAAAACCCCATCGGGACCCGGAGAGAAGGGTGTCCTTTCACTGGAAGGCACGGGACCACGTTTGGCGGGAACACTAACATTCCCCGCCGGGCTGCCCCCACCGCTAGGTAACGGTGAGCTGACCCGGTGGAGAATTCCCACCTACCAAACCCGCAGGCGCGGTACCGCGACCACCTCCGGAAAGGAGGAAGGTATATCGAGAACAATGTCTTGCATTGACCTTCCATCCGTCCATGACGGGTATGGTCCAGCTGGTTCCTGGCCGACACGGTCGCACCGTGTCAGGACTCCTCCTCCGTCCCGATGCTTCCACCACCACCAGTCCCCTGTGACCTACGGGTGGAAGTCTTTGGACCTCCCTTCTCATGACTGGCCTTCTTGCCCTTTTTCTTTTGAGAAGAAGGTTGACCAGGCTGTGAGGTGAACGAACCTAAGCTCACAGACTAACCGGGCCCGTCAGTCTTAGGAGGGTGGTTAGCCCCCTTCGATTGACCGGACTTGCCAGCCGAAGCTGTCCTAGTCTTCGAACTAGCTCTCGTAGCCGAACCGACGGCCGAGGATGCTCGTGTCGTCACGAAGCGTCCCTTCCCATCCCGGAGAAGAACTCTTCTTCTCCGGTGCAAGGGTTGGCTGACCCTTGCCACCAACAGGTCTAACTGCTGCACCTTGGTGAGGTGCCTTGGCAGCTTGTATCGCCCCCTTTGGGCGATATGCTGTTGGCCAGCGGCCGTGGTGGCACTCGGAATTGGAGTGGCACCAACTCCGACGAGAGGTTCCCCTGTACTGAGCGGGTTCCTGGCATCAGCTTCCCGCAGGGGCGGAAACTGAGAGGCCTGGAGCTCAAACTCCTGTCGGGGTGCAGCCTTCTTGTCCCGAAGGACAAGGGCAGCACATATTGCCACCTGTGCCAGGTGGTACCGCAAGCGGTCCTCCTGGCTCCACTTTCCTTTGGGAAAGCCGGCCGGACCTCCACGAGAGGTCTTGGCCTTTTTCCTTACCGGATTACTTGTCACTGGTGGGGTGAAGGGGCGGGGACGTTTCTGTCCCTGACCACCACCACCACTAGCGGGAGTGCTCTTGCTCGGAGCAGGAGAAGGCTGATTGGCCTTTTCCACTCGTCGGTCCCTCTTGGGAGTCGCAGACTGCCAGCTCGAACAGCCAGCCACCACCTCAGGCGGACCCAAAACCAGAGGCTGACCAACAGGCCAGGCAGCACCTGCGGCTCCCTCAGGACGAGCTGGGAGCTCAGGGAGAAGACCCACTGCAGGCATAAACTTCGCCAAGGCAGCTTTCGCCCTCTCCAACTGCACCTCCCTCTCCACCAGCTTTCATCCTGGCGGTGTACCTAGCAGCTCAGGACTTCTTGGTTTTCGAACCATCCTTCTTGAACTGCTGGGTAGGGTACTCCCCAACGAAGTAGCGTTTCCCATCCGGCATCAGGAAACCACCGGATGTTGTTTGGTACTATGCGGCTTTGTCCTGCCTTTCTAGACAGGCCACTTCTGTCTCCCCATAGGGTCGACCGGAATTGGACTGTCCTTCTGGACTGGAGAACCCTCCTAGGATCCGGTCAAAGACCATTTGCCCAGGGAGCCCGATCCTCTCCTTTCAGACTCCGAAGAGTCCTCTGAAGAGGATACGCTGGCCTCGCCACTACCTAGAAAAGGGCACCACATTATCTTCGGTGGTGTCAATCTCTGCCTCCGTGTCAATGACAAGGGTTCCTCCAAGGGAGAATACCCTGCTTCCTTCAGCCAGGCTAGCCAATTCTAGCCGGCTTTGGTCTTACACTTTGTCGGGGAGGTAGCCGCCAAACCGGTGGCCGCCTCTCCGACGGGCGTGCTAGCCCGCACCGGCTCACCAACCATCGGAATCTCCATGGCTCCCAACTTAATGGTCGCCCGAGAAGACGGCCGCGCCACCACAGCATTCTCGACCAATAGCAGACCCAAAGGTCCGCCGTCAGCCAAGTCCGCGATGGCCCGGCTCAGAGTCTGGAGAGCAAGCAACATCTGACTCCGCATCACCTGGATGCAAAGAGTTGAGGGAGGAGGAACCGCTGCCCCCCGCCATGCACTTCCTTCACCACCGTGGCTACCTGAAAAAAACCAAAAATATCCGTAAGAAAAGGTTCTACTATGGTAGGAAGCAATTTCCACGGACTACTACTATGAAAAATTGCACTCCGGCCAGGCAGGCACCGTGGTTCATGGCCAAAGCCATCCCCAACGGTAATCGCCCGATCCGAACCGGCCAAAAACTTTTTCGGCCAGTCCAAAATCCGCCATTTATGGTCTGGTACCTTGGGCGGCGATTTCCACGGGTTTTCACCATGAAAAATCGCGTTTCCACCGTGCATAACTTGTGCCTCACGGTAAAAACCGTCCTCCACGAGGACCGCACAGTCAGAAACGGCCAAACTACTGTTTGGCCCGTCCAAAACCAGCACCATTATTTCAGGTGGCTTGGGGAGTGGTTTACATGGACTCTTACTGTGAAAAAACACTTTCAGTCCGTTAGAACACCATGGGCCACGGTCAAAACCGTCTTCCACGGTGGTTTCACGGCCAGAACCGCGTGAAAACACCGTTTCACCGTCCAAACTCCGTAGAACTTGGTCTCCACAGAGTTCCACGGCGTTCGGGCGGCAAAACACCATGTCATTCGCGGCCCCATAGGTGGTAGCATCGCCATCAAAACCATGACGGTGACACCTCCACCGAAACCACATGTGCAAGCGGTCAATGACCGCTTGACACACCAATAAGCAATAGAAAACTACTGCCCACGGGCAGGAAAAGGAAACTCCCCTTTGGGGACTTTCTTCCGTTTGACATCCAATTCCGTTTGATCTTTTCTTTTCGCCGGTAGAAAACGCTTTTACTTGATGAAATAGCGGCAAACGACCGTCTTCTCTTAGTTTTAAAAAGATGGCGCTTAGCCGCT
Organism: Brachycybe producta; assembly: GCA_036925085.1. Taxonomy (NCBI): domain Eukaryota; kingdom Metazoa; phylum Arthropoda; class Diplopoda; order Playtdesmida; family Andrognathidae; genus Brachycybe; species Brachycybe producta. Next base: position 295,445 of record JAUPFP010000060.1, read on the forward strand.
AATTCTACGGGCAAAACAGGTAACGGCGGCGGATTGGCGGCTAAAACATCGTTAGCCGCCTTCACTACTGTTATCATGGAGATTCTACAGTTGTCTACCCTCTTAGGGCCAGACACACGGCATGAATCTCCATGAAAAGACTCAGTAGATAGATCCTGAGTAGAAATTTCATCTGCAGATGCCAATTTAAGTCTGCAACTGGGAATTGTGGATCTTTCCACCCAGTTCTCCCTGTACAACCGCCATCTGTCCGTAACAGACAAGTGGTGCCCTGTCCAGGAGTCTCAAGCCGTCCCGCGCAAGGTCCGCAAGCCGTCCCGCGCAACGTCCGCAAGCCGTCCCGCGCAACGTCCGCAAGCCGTCCCGCGCAACGTCCGCAAGCCGTCCCGCGCAACGTCCGCAAGCCGTCCCGCGCAACGTCCGCAAGCCGTCCCGCGCAACGTCCGCAAGCCGTCCCGCGCAAGGTCCGCAAGCCGTCCCGCGCAAGGTCCGCAAGCCGTCCCGCGCAAGGTCCGCAAGCCGTCCCGCGCAAGGTCCGCAAGCCGTCCCGCGCAAGGTCCGCAAGCCGTCCCGCGCAAGGTCCGCAAGCCGTCCCGCGCAAGGTCCGCAAGCCGTCCCGCGCAAGGTCCGCAAGCCGTCCCGCGCAAGGTCCGCAAGCCGTCCCGCGCAAGGTCCGCAAGCCGTCCCGCGCAAGGTCCGCAAGCCGTCCCGCGCAAGGTCCGCAAGCCGTCCCGCGCAAGGTCCGCAAGCCGTCCCGCGCAAGGTCCGCAAGCCGTCCCGCGCAAGGTCCGCAAGCCGTCCCGCGCAAGGTCCGCAAGCCGTCCCGCGCAAGGTCCGCAAGCCGTCCCGCGCAAGGTCCGCAAGCCGTCCCGCGCAAGGTCCGCAAGCCGTCCCGCGCAAGGTCCGCAAGCCGTCCCGCGCAAGGTCCGCAAGCCGTCCCGCGCAAGGTCCGCAAGCCGTCCCCCGCAAGGTCCGCAAGCCGTCCCCCGCAAGGTCCGCAAGCCGTCCCCCGCAAGGTCCGAAAGCCGTCCCCCGCAAGGTTCGCTAGCCGTCCCGTAAGGTTCGCAAGCCGTCCCGTAAGGTTCGCAAGTCGTCCCGTAAGGTTCGCAAGTCGTCCCGTAAGGTTTGCAAGCTGTTTGCAAATTGCCTGAAAAGTTGTCATTTCGTGCAATACCTGGAAAGTTTTTGATTTTAGATATTCTCTCAAAAAAGTTAGGAATTTTGCACATTGGCTAAAACATCCTAAATTTTGTCTATTGTTTCAGAAATTCTGAATTTAACACATTGCCTTAAAAGTTAAAAAAAAATTGGCACTGCATAAGAAATTAGTTATTTTGCACATTGCCTTAATGTTAGTGCTTTTGCAAATTACTTGAAACATTAGTGATTTTGCAAATTGCCTAAAACTAGTGATTTTGCAAATTGCCTAAAACTAGTGATTTTGCAAATTGCCTAAAACTAGTGATTTTGCAAATTGCCTAAAACTAGTGATTTTGCAAATTGCCTAAAACTAGTGATTTTGCAAATTGCCTAAAACTAGTGATTTTGCAAATTGCCTAAAACTAGTGATTTTGCAAATTGCCTAAAACTAGTGATTTTGCAAATTGCCTAAAACTAGTGATTTTGCAAATTGCCTAAAACTAGTGATTTTGCAAATTGCCTAAAACATTAGTGATTTTGCAAATTGCCTAAAACATTAGTGATTTTGCAAATTGCCTAAAACATTAGTGATTTTGCAAATTGCCTAAAACATTAGTGATTTTGCAAATTGCCTAAAACATTAGTGATTTTGCAAATTGCCTAAAACATTAGTGATTTTGCAAATTGCCTAAAACATTAGTGATTTTGCAAATTGCCTAAAACATTAGTGATTTTGCAAATTGCCTAAAACATTAGTGATTTTGCAAATTGCCTAAAACATTAGTGATTTTGCAAATTGCCTAAAACATTAGTGATTTTGCAAATTGCCTAAAACATTAGTGATTTTGCAAATTGCCTAAAACATTAGTGATTTTGCAAATTGCCTAAAACATTAGGGATTTTGCAAATTGCCTAA